>CAXIQD010000189.1:28200-58200 GCA_964030785.1 Siderastrea siderea | reverse complement strand
TATGCCATGACAAATCATGATTTATCATGACCACTTTTTACACGGGAAAGGCTAAAATCTAGCACTTTGAAAACGGAGCGATTGAATCACGTACGACTTGCCTGTCGGGTAACTATAGGGACTTTCCTCCCAGTAGGAATGTCAGCTGCACATGACAGTATGCCTTAAACACAGGGATGCGTAAGGTAACACTGGATTTTTAAATAATGCGAGTGCTGTACAGAAAGAACCAGCTCGCTCAACGTGAAAGGTCATCTCAGCTTTGTTCCGATTTTTCCAGCAAATTTACGGAATGTAAATTTAAGAAATCTCATTTTTATGGTTTCTTTGTTGATTGCCATGAAAACAAAATAAGCCCGCCCCGCTGAGAATTTTACAGATTTAGTAACTACGATGTCTGTTGTAAGTTATCCATGTAGTTTCAATTCTAAAACTGATGTACTTTTGGAGATAATAAAAGAAATGTACTGCTTGTTTTACTCACGAATTAAAATGGCCAAGACGCGGTGTAGTTTATTCGCCGTTTATTTTGTTTACGGTAAATGTAATGAAAAGCCATATACATGGAAAGAAACTAGAAAAGTGGTTTTACATTCCTAAGTCTCGAGTTTCTCAAGTTTTAATAAACGTGAGAAATAACGTTTTAAATTTTGCAGTTTTCACAACAGTTTTTGAGTTCAAAATTGGGTTCTCGGGCGTCAGCAAACATTCGCTGTTACCATGGAAACAATTATGACCTCAATAATGGCCATTTTCGAACATCCCCCGTGGATATCTACTTGCCTGCAAATTTGAGTTGGGATCAAAATTTTTCATTTCCCACTTTGTTTGATTCTTACAGAGAATTGCTCTTAAGTACAGAATTAAGGTTGCATGATTTAAGGTGGAAAATACAAGGAGCTTTAGACAATATAAGTAATACACGAAACCATGCGTATAAAGCATGTATCGAACCATCAATAAGTTTCGATTGAGTTGTACTAGATGGCCTTGCATTATTTTGTTGATAAAAACGGTGCTATAATCCTTTCCAGGGAAGAATACTAGTAAGCACTATTATACGACTCTACTGGGCAGCCTTGACTAGCTGCACATTTGCCGCAAAAATTGAGGACCTTTTTTCCTTCTTATTCTGCTATATTGGGTAAAAAAATGGTGAAAGTATTTATTATTCCCTCTGCAGTTTATGTTTTACAACCTACGAAAGCCTCATGGAAACAAAATATGTTTTGTTCAAAATAAGGGCTCAGGGCTCAAGGCTCTAGGAAGTCTACTAGTACAACTCAATCGAAACTTATTGTGCTTTTGTAATAACTCATCAAGGTCAATGACCTCACCAAGTTTCATTAAATTTGGCCGTCCCCCATTTCCAAGGTTTGACACGCTTTCTCAGTCAGGGCCTCTTAGATGGTTTGCATTATTTTATTGATAAAAACGGTGCTATAATCCTTTTCAGGGAAGGGTACTAGAAAGAACTATGATACGACTCTACTGGGCAGCCTTGTAAGTTCAAATTAACCAACAAAGCTTAATGATGAGGAACGCGAAATGTTTCAACACACAAATTAAACATGTTAATCTAGACTCAAAGCGAATATTCTACTCATAAACGAGTATTTGCTTACCTTGCTCGGGAACGTAAGACAGTTTGAAATGAAGTGGATCAGTTTACAGAGTCAGATGGTGAGTATATTTGACATTGTTTCCTTAAAAGGAGGAAGTAAAGCGTTTTGACTTTCGTTTCTTGCAAGATTCAATCTTAAGCTCCTTCAACGGGGATAAATAACTTCCAGTTTCGGACACGCTTCGTTCAACTACATTAAACCAGTAAACAAATTGTTAACTAATAAGCCAATGTTTGTTTAAGCGGACCAATTCAATAAAAAGGTATTTTGTTTCTTGAAAGGAAGTAGTGAAGTGTTTGGACTTTCGGTTCTTGAAAGATTCGAAATCTTGAGTTGCTGTGACAAAAAAAAAAAAAACAGGTTTCGAATACACTTCGTTAAACTATGTTAGACTACAACAACTGTTATGTCATTGTTTAGCTGCATGTTTCTCCTAAAAGAGAAGGAAACATTTCAGCATTGAAAGGTAGCGAAAGGGAAATTATAGAAAGGCAAGGGAAGTACTGGCAGCAAAGGAAAAGGGAAAGTTAAATTATTTGTTGTGTTTTACAACTTGTTGTCGTTTGTTTCTTTTATTTCTTTTAAAAACTCGTTTATTTCTCTTATCTCCTGTCTACAAGAAGCGTTTATTTCCTATGAAACTAAACGATGCACTTTAATTTGGAGCAGTTAATAAATCCCCCGAAAATGTGAAGTCGTGGGCATGAGAACAAACAAATGACTCATGACTTTATCACTTTCCATGCAAATGGCGAGCTTTGATGTCACACATATAAGCTGATGCCATTGTTTCCTTTAAATGCATGATTCTTTGTTGTGAGAAATAGCTGCAACACAAAGTCAGAGGTGTTTAAAATAAACCCATTTTAAACTAGTAATCGACAAACCTTCGCTGGAAAATAGTTTTTTGTTCTTTATCACAACAAGTTAAAAACCCTCCCGGTTTATTCTACTTCGGAAAGAAAGTTCTCGTCAGTTGATGTTAAAGGATGTTGAAGCAGATCTTCCCGCGCTTGCACATCAGCAGTTTGTGAATTAATATGGCAGTATCGTTACGAAATAGTGGATAGCAACTGTTCCCTCGATTTACGAAACTGCGAGTTCGTAACCTCCAGTTCAGGCTCTTCGACTAATCTCACGTTTTTTTCACCAATGAGAGAAACCCTATAAACACGAACAAATTTTCTATGAAAAACTTTATTTGCTCATGCATGTGGATGTAAGTCTGGAAATTCTCATATGACAAATAAAAACTGGCACGTTAAAGAAAACTAGCCACACGTAAACTGCAGTACCTTCCCTGAGAACGGGGTCACGTCAATGGCAGTAAAGCAAAGGAAAGAAAATACAAAAAAAAATCCTAATATCAGAGAGAAATGCAGCACCAATACCTCATTTACAAAAGAAGGACAATTTTGTCTAGTATCTGTGGAAAGATCTGAAATTTTAGTTCGAATAAATGTGCAAAATTAGTTCTCAGACTCTTTTCTTACGCACGTTTTTAAGCTTTTATAGCTCTAAGTCATCTGTATAATTTGGCTGTTTCAGGCAAATTCTCTGCTTTAATGAGCTTTGATTTCAATTGGCTACTTTCTCCCCGGTCATCAAGTCACCTTCCACGGGGAAGGTTATTGAATTTGCATTAATCCTGTACATGGTGAGTAAATGAGTGTGAATATAAGAAATAATCACATATATGACACTGCAGGTGAAATAAGAAATGATAAGCCGAAGAGAAGGTCTTGGGTCAAAAACATACAGTTTTGAAGAATATATGTCGGGGACATTTTTACCCAGGGCTATATCAACTGTAAGTTATAGCAACTGTAACATTGTCAGTCGTAAAAAATATTTGAGATGTAAATGACGGCGAGTATTACTAATCCGAATTATTATTGATACCAAATTTTAGATTAAATTGCACAAGTTGGATCCTGCTTCCTCGGTATATTGGCTGGTGGCATCTGGTAAATTAAATTAAACGGCAGCTGGTTGTCCCTGATGTCAGACTGTTGGCTATTGAAACAATCTATAAATGTAGGAAGACCATTAGAGTCGGTCCACAAAACAGCAACGAACACAATACACGCAACATGATGTCCTTTTTAAAGCAAAACTAAGAACAAGAATGAAACTTTAGAAAAGGAGAGAAAGTGAAAACAGTTACGTTTAAAAGCAATTAGACTGCAATTCTAAACCCAAACGGCACATGGAAAATAAATATTATTCGGCCAGAACGTCATGGTAGCCCGCATATAGGGCAAGAACGTCATGCTAGCCCACATATAAGGCACTAATGTGAAGGTAAGTCAGTACAAGTGAAGGGAAGTGTGTGTTAGTGGAGGTAGTGCGTTAATCAGTTGGTGTATATATTCATATAGGATTGTAATGTATTAGTGCCTTATATGTGGGCTAGCATGACCTTCTTGCCTATTATTCAGACTGGTGAGGTCAATGTCATAACTTTGCTTATAATTCCAGTCTGTCCACAGTTTAAATGGTCAATGGGTATGTTTTATGAGGCGATCCGTACGTTTTGTTTACCAAATTAGTGGATCTCAAATGCGAAGTTTACTAGGCTACAATAAAACTTTTTAATTACATCTTGAACTGATTTGACATTGAAATGATGAATATATGAATATCATATTTTAAAACTTCGGGATGATGAATTAAATGTAAAGAAGACCACCGCAGTTGTAGACGCAACTGTTGCGAAAACGTTTGCAAAGGCAAAACGTTGCGTCTATAACGGTGATGGTCTTCTTTTAATTCTTAACTCCGTTGTTCTACTATATGATATTCATATATTCATCATTTCATCTGCATCTTTCACGGGTTTATAACGAACCGACGTAATGACCAGCTCCCAGTTGGCTTGTTAGCTCAATTGCTTTAAAAACGCTGCACCGGTATCGCAGAGGTCAAGGGTTCGAATCCTGTGCAAGCCTGAATTTTTTTCAGGCTTTCTTTTCGCAACTGCAAAAGTGGCGACCATAACTGCGATGGTCTTCTTTACATTTAATTGATTTGACTGTGCTTTTAGGGTTTTGTAGAAGAAGGTAACTTGTAACATATGCATCCCTTCCAGGTGAGCTATTTTAAGTAGATTTTGCCCCCCCCCCCCCCCCCTTCCACCTCCGCAAAAAAGGCCTCGTTGTCCCATTGGTACAGCCATTCTACGTCACACGTGTCCACTGTTTGGAACAAATTTCGAGTTCTCTTTATTAAAATTGACATGTCATCGAGAACAAGACGCCATGTGGGACAGAACTGGTTTTTAATACAACTAAATCACGTGGAAATACACTGGTCTGCGTGATCCGTGTCCTGCTTGCAGGTATCTGGCCACTCGCCATTTCTTGAAGAGTTTTTTTCCAGCTCTTCTAATGAGGTGTCCGCATTTTCTTTGCTTGTTATCTCTTCCATAGCTGTTTTCTCCTTGTAATAATGCATTGAGGGGAGCCTCGCTTTCTGGGGCAAGTTGCATAAAACTTAACGTCCGGCGTAACTTCCAACGGCAGAAGCTCACTCCAGTTAGTCACTATTTTAACGTCTGACGTTAGCAGTCTGATGTCCAGCGTTAGGTTTTATGCAACTTACCCTGATCTGTCCAACTCTGGATTTACAGTAGTTGGTTTTCTCTATATTCTATAAAAGATCAGTTCTTGTTAACTTGCACTCTGTTCTGTGTTGAACGTTACTGCGTCGCCGTTCACTCTTTGGTAAGGATAAGTTACTTCGTGGTGCTGGACCATCGTTGCTCTCGAATCTAGTTGGCATATTAATATCTACGACGTGAAGTAAGTACACGATATCTTCATTGTACCTCTTACACCTAAAAGAACTAATTTGTACTAATATTCTGAAAACTGTCTTAAATTTCCCATACAGTGGAAAACGTGACTTGCACTTTACTCTACGCACAGTATACTGCTTTTGAGATTATCCGAAAAAATGAAAAATAAAAAAATCAGCTAATCATCTCAGCTTATTACTTTCCTTGGCAGCTTTGCCAATTGTGTGCGAAATTTACCGGTTATTTATATGCCAGAAAAAATATATACACGCCATAATAACCTACATATCTAAATGTTGTTTTTTTTTTTGCACTTGATTGTGATATCAACATTTTTAAGCCTGACATATGTCGGTCTCAGATCCATCACTAATTGCATAGACTTGAACACAGAAGCGGATCTCAAATGAGCAACAAGTGAGTCTAATCCTCGTGCAACTGAGGAATAATTTCGATAGATTCAGCTTCGTTTTCTCTGCGACGGCAACCAAAACAACCACGGCAGATCAAGTGAAGGCAACGCTTGGGACAAGAAGACACTGCTTCCCAGGTAGACCTCAAATAAAGGATTCCCTTTACTAGGTAAGACAGACAAAATGACAAAACATTAAACAAAAAGTATCAATTTTTAAGATAAAAGCAGAATTATTCCCATGCCTATTTATCTGCTGCTGGATTTGTCAAGAGAACGAATCGTCGAGAACAACGTTGAAGATGAGTCTTAGACTTTGTCACTTCGTTGGGAATATCTGTACCACGTAACAGATAACTGTTGGCATCGGTTAAGTGGAGTTTGCTCCAAGTTACAAAACGAGCCTTCTAGAGTAAGTTTTTAGTAGAAGTCCGTACTCTTGGTGGTCAGGACAATTTCTGGTCTGTGGTTGCCTCGTAAATTAAAGATGCATCAACGAAAATTTTTTAATAAAGTCATGATGGTGAAGTTTAAAAAAATCTTTAAGGTTATTGTAATCGAGTGGCTAACTGATAAAACTTACCAACAGCAATGATCAGGATTGAACTGTTAAGAAGCACAAAAAGAAAATTGACAAAGATTGAGTCGTTTTCCATGTAATCCCCGCTAACGTCAGGCACAAAATATATTGCACCAAGGCAAACGTTAAAGAATATAATCCACAGGACAAACGTTTGGAGTCGATCTTCAAATTTCCCTTTTACGGGTCTAAAGAGGGTGTAGGCAATTCCAGATGCACTTGCTGTGATCAAGGTGAAGCCAATTTGGGAACGACTTTCACATCCAAAGAGAAAGATCAGTGAGATCAGGATAAGCTTTCGGTACAATTCAACTATCTCCCAAAACCAGTATTTCTTCTTGTAGTTTTCGAAAAACACTCTTAAACCAAAAGCGATTTCTTTTTCACTTTCAGAATCCCGGTACTTGTAAATGGGAAGCAGCATCAGAAGTGGAAAAAAAACTGGGTATAATGCAAACACTGCAGCAATTTTCCAGAAGACGTTATGTCGAACAGTGGAGCAGAGGATGGAGTAATCAGCCTTCAGTAGAGAAATGCATTCGCTTTCGTTTTGGTTAAAGCAGACGTTGACACATACTCCAGGCAAGGGCAGAATGTGGATAATCTTCTTACTTGTCATTGGGTAAGACAGAAGAAGAAATAAGAATATGTTACGATAACACGACTTCCTTAAGCTTGATATTTTCATTGTCTTTTCGCTCATGAAAATGTCCATCTTGTTGATGTAGAGTTTCTTTAGGAAGAGGTAAAGAAGAATCAGAGAAACAACTAGGATGTTGGTGCCAACGGCTAAGACAAATTGCATGAATGGGTCTGGTCGCAATTGAGGGTGAATGCAGCTCAACGGTGCAAATTGCAGAATGTTCCCTTCAACAAACTTCAAACATTTTCCTATGGAAATGAGGGTTACGGGCCACTGAACACGTGCTAGTGCTGAGAATATTCCGGCAATGACTTGATAAAATCCGATCACGATTTTACAGCAGGACATGACAACATCTGCAACAGTACGGTTGTTTTCTGTGCGCCGTGAGTCGCCCCAAAGAACAAGCAGGAACACCGCAACAAAGACCAAAACTACAACACCACATGAAATGATGGTAACTGTCATTCGGGGACATTCCAGGCAGTTGTTAAATCGGAAATAGTGGTTATTAGAACACGTGGCACACAAAGTTCCTTTGTATCTCATGTGACATGCTGAGTCAATTCCGCCATAACAGGAACCTGGATAGGGACATTTTAGCGGCTTAGGCAGCGGTTCGTGAAATCTCGAGAAATTTTTGTTATATTCGGACCCCAGATTGAGAATGTTTTCCACGAAATTACTGTAAATATCCTTCGTGGCTTGGCGAGGCCATTTCCAATAATAATTAGGTGCCAGTATTGCTGTATCGTTAACACAGGTTATGCCTTGGGATGGACATTCTGAGCAAGGACCAAATCGATCCACCCGGTAAAAACCACGGAGACATCTGCATGCGCGATAACCAGCGGTCTCATTCGAAAGGGTACCTGTTTATAAAGAGGAAACGTCAGACGTATTGTGAAATAAAACTGATTTTGAGCTCAGGCCTTTTTTCCTGCGAAGAAAGGTTTGTCAATTGAACCATTGGTTAGTAAATCAAACCCGAGACGATTAGCGAAACTCCATGCATGGAAAGCTTTGGCGCTATTTTTCCATGGAAACCAGTTTCATAAAGCTGGATTTTTTCGGCCTTGTTCACTTGTACAAGTTTCGTATTAGACAACTTAAGGATGAGAGAGACAATGTGATGTTAAGTTTTCTGCTTAAGGAAATAACACCATGTAGAGACCGGGCTTGAAACCGTTTGCTGGAACGTTGTACTCGCTAACCATTAACAACTCAAGCGCAGCGCTTGTAGTGAGAGGCCACCTCTCACCAAATTCGATATAGTATTTCACAATGTAAAATTAGATTATATCTAATTTAGTTGCTATTGTAAATGATTTGATGGAATGATGGACTTGATGGACTTAGGATGAACAAATGAGCAAATGATGGATGGACAAATGATGAACTTAGGAACCCACGTAATTAGCATAACAGTCCTTACCGTACGGACATGCGTAACAGTCAGTTGGGCTTTTTCCGGGTTGACGCTTCTCTGACACGTAAGTACCTATGCTACAATTCTTGCAATCAACTTGTCCCATTTCGTCCTGATAAAAACCTCCTGAAAATACACCAAGTGAAGAAAACAACAGGGATCTTCCCAAATCTTTTCAGCTCTGTTGAGAAACGACTGTTTGCTGTTGTTCTTTTTTTTAAAACAGGTAAGGCGGGGCTAAATTATTCATGCATTTATATGGCGTGAGTGTTTCTTTATAAATTGGCAAAATTAGCAGCGCGAAGTTCTTAGCGGTGCACGTGACAAAGTGAATGCTGACAATTAGGCAGGCTTTGATCGTTTCACTTGAAGTGTAAGATGCGGACGAAAATTATTACAGCGGAATTTGCTACAAAGCGACGATTTTTATCCCTTAAGTTCTCGGCTATATTTAGCAGAATTTCAGTCTACGAGAAAAATGAAAACGCTAATAAAATTATTTCAATTGTGCAAATAAATGCTAGTTTTAAACGATATCGAATGAAAACTTTGTGGAAACGTACATTTGATGAAACCTTCCTGTTTTCAACAGATAATAGTTACAATAGGAAGAAGATCTTTGCAGTGGACTGAAAATCGAGAAATTCGCGCAAAGTGACGCGAGTGACATGTCACGTACTTAATAAATTAAAATTACTTGTCATTGGGTATGATAACGGAAGAAATAAGAACATGGTTCGGTAACACGACTTCCTTAAGCTCGATATTTTCATTGCCTTTTGGCACCTGAAAATTTTCTTTTGTTGCTGTTGCGTTTTTTTTACGAAGAGATACACAAGAATATTAAAAGAAACAACCAAGATGTAGACTCCGACGGCTAAGAAAAATTTCAGAAATGGGTCTGGTTGCAGTTGAGAGTGAACGCAGCTCAACGGTGCAAATTGCAAAATATTTCCTTTAACAAACTTCAAGTATTTTCCTATGGAGAAGAGGGTTATGTAAGGGCCACTGAACACGTGCTAGTACAGAGAATCACAAACACAGCAAGACATGTCAACATATGCAACTGTACGATTTGTTTTCTGTGCTTCTTGAGTCGCCTCCAAAAAATGAGCAAGAACACTGCAACAAAGACCAAAACTGCTACAACACATAAGATGAAGTAAATGTCGTGTCGTCCTCAACATTCCAGGCAGTTGTTAAATCGGAAATAGTGGTTATTAGAGCACGTGGTACACAAAGTTCGTTTGTACCTGGGATGACATGCTGAGTCAATTCCACCATAACAGGAACCTGGATCACATTTTAGCGGCTATAATTGATAGCGGTTCGTCAAATCTCGAGAAATGTTTTTCTTTTTGTCATATTCAGGCCCAAGACTGTGATAATTGTGGACGAAATTTTTGTAAACTTTCCTCGTGGCCTGGCTAGGCCATTTCCAGTAATAAATCGGCGCCATACCTGCATATCCCCTCTATGCCTTAATTTTGGCTGAACTGGGCAGCTTACTGGTCTATTTTGTCTGCGCATACCCTTAACCGTTAGTTAAAGCTAAGATTCATACGACCAAGAAAACCTGGCCGCGCCTTTGTAAGTTACTGGCACTGTTTTTTTTTTTTTTTTGCGTAACTATGTTTCCGCCTTCATTTGTTCCCGAATGTACCTAGGGTTCAACCATTTTGGGCTAAGAAAAAAAAGCAGAAGAAAAAAAAAATTCTTTAAAGATAGGTTGCTAGCACGGTATGACCTATTTTTCTTTCCTAGAACACAGATATACTCGAATTTGCTTTAACGCACAATAAAAGTGATCGAAAACTATGCCTGTATCTGAATTAAAAGCTGACAAAAAGCGTCTTAAGGATCGTGAATTGAGGTGCCCCCTATGACCGTTAGTCCATGGTTGGGAGTCCAGAATCACGTTTCTCAAAATTCTTATTCTTGCCCGTCATGTTTGTCACACTAGAAGACTTTGTTAGTAGTTGCCAAACTGGGTAAATAATGTTATGTGCCAACGAACGAGGTCAAACTAGCATCGAAGGCTCACCCAGTTCTGGCGACCAGGCCAGACATACATAGAGTACGTTAGTGCATATTTAGTCTTCCAAACTCATTCCAGAGTCAAACCTTGCGATAATGCGTCATTTTTTTGAGTCCGTTACAGTGCAAATAAGAAAACTGTGAACACAGTTTAAGATGGTTGTTGTGCGGCAACCAATAGACGCGAGATCAAAGCCAAGAAAAAACTGAAATCAACAAATCAATTCCCGTTACGGCTTGCGGTTTGTTCATCTTTTTTCTGATTGGTTCTCTTTTCCACCAGAAAAAACATTTCAGAAATTGTTCTAGTGCTAATGGTTTTGACAGGAAAGGCTGCCAGTAACTGGAAAGGAGCGAGGAGTAGCGATTATAATCGCGATATTGTGTATCATTTGTTTTGGGTTACAACTTGCGTTTTGCATGAAAACTAGATAAGTCTAGGATATCATAGCCTCAAAATTTATAGTAATTACAATTACCTGCAGGGCATGGGATGCAATTTGTTCCATCCGTTCGAGTTCCAGCCATACAAAATGTACAGTTCATACATTGATCACCAACGGATCTTTGGGAGTCGCATCCACTACACTTGAAACCTGAACTAAGAAGACCCTGTCTGACAAAAATCTCCTCGTTGAAAAGGACTACATAGAAAGAGCCTGAGGGAGCGCATTCACTGAAGAAAAAGAAGACGTCAAAATTTACTTTTTTTCCTTTCGTCTGTAAAATTGGAATAATTGGTAATTTAAAACAGCCTAGTCAGCGCAACATATATATCACCTAATTAATACGCATGGAGGGGGTGGAAGCCGATAAACCTATGAACACCCTAGGATATGATTGACCAAGGGTCGACTTAGCAATTTACGTTGGCAATTTCGTTTAGCAATTTATAATATTTCTAAGACAATTTGAAGTCTAGGACGTAACAATTAATTTTTTGCCTAAAGCGTAGTGTCCCAGCAGTGCTTGATAGCAAGTAGAATTCTCCAGTAATTTAACCTGTCGCGTTGTCCTTTGCAAATATGAATTTTATTTACCAAGAAAATCTTTAAAAGCAGCTAAAATAATGAAGGCGGTGCCAAAGACAAATTGCCAAACGAAGACCAGAAGCAGTTGACTAATACGTTAAACACTTCAATACATAATAAGATACATGCCCTGTTCAACTCGTCATCTTACTTGTTCGTTACTTTCACCTTTGAGATATATCTTTGAGCACTCGACTGAAGAACACATCCATAAATTATGTTCGAGTATGTTCCATATCTTGATAATGGTAGACGAGGATTAAACAAATTTGTATACAGACACAGAATACATTGCCATAATACTCTTAACACCCTAGACGGCCTGACACCTGCATAACTGTGAACTCAAGTACGTTCGTCAATTGATCGTTTTGTTAAGGAAAAAAACAAAATTTCCATTTTTTTACTTACATAAAAGCAGGATAACTTCCTGGAGAAAGATGTTGGAGGTTTTTACACGATATAGCCCTGTAAACGGAAATTTAGATGTTTTGTTACGAGCATCGTAATAATTTGCTAGGTTTATATGACTTGGGAAAGTTCATATGATGACTCCACAGAACTTACAATGTTGTATTAGCTGTCATTTCGTCAAATATCTTGACCGGCAGTAATCCAAAGGGATTGCTGAACAATGTCCTGTGAAGGTAAAAAAGGAAATAGCCGGATAAACGTGATGACGGGGAACATAAATCTTACTTTCATGTTATTTAACAAAACGGTGGTCCTTCACACTTAGAAAAAAAGGAACTTAGCTTTTGTGCAATTGTAGGCCAATGTTCAAGCCTTCTTTGATCTCTGCATGACCTAGTCTTAATTTGGTATAACATGGGAGAGCGCTTACTGTAGCGCTTAGTCTTTTGTCTAATAAATTTGTTCAAGGAATCGCTTGGTTGTACCCGTCTTTCATGTCTCTCAGGAAGTATGGGAGAAGCATCCAGGATTTTGCATAGTAAATTTCGGGGGATTTCTTACCACACTATCATCATTCCTTCTTACGGTACTATTCGGCAGAGGACGGGCCCGGTGCTTAAAATGGGCACTTTTTGGAGTGGGGGAACATTCAAAGGGGGAGCGTTTTAGAGAGGGGCGCTAATGGGAAGGAGGGCGCCTAATCAAATCACTATAGTGATGGAAATCCATATAAAATAGGTAATTGATAAAATGACTTACAATAATTTCAGATTGCTTAGGCCACTAAAGGCTTTTCCGTCAATATGTTTGATTGAGTTGCTATGTAGAAACCTAAAGCAAGACAAGAGAACAATCAAGTAGGTGTCAACCACACTTTAAAGATACAATGTTCTGCAAATTAGAATGTGTTTGTATCATGGAAGCAGCGCCCAGTATCGTTATCATTTTCTCTTTACGACTCTTCTGTTTTGTTTATAGCAAACCGCAGGTGAGGGAGCTACAGGTTAACTGTTCGTTCTATCTTTCGTATTCTTTCTAACATTTCTCTTAGAAGAAGAAATCCGTGGAAGATACTTCTGAATACAGCTGCCCTTTAGTGCAGGGCAGATGCAATCTAATACATACGCCTCTTTCTGACGCCACAAATGAACACTGAATTGCATGTCATACCCCCAGATTATCGGGGCACCCCTTCTAAACTTGTTGTAAAGGCCCATAAGAAAATATTTAACTCACTGGACTTAATTTTTCTTACGGAATTATACCCCGTGGAAGTTGCTAAAGTTGCTCTCAAATTAACAAAGGTTATGGTAAACAGAAATTATAGTCTCGCTTCCCAGCTCAGCAGAGACCTTTCAGTCCCCGGGTACTACCACTGGGCAAGTAGTCCAGTTGCAGTGAAATGAAATGAATCACTTAACCGAGGAAGCACCTCAAAATGTTAGCTTTGTAAAGGTGTTCTTAAAGAGTAAACAAAAATTGATACTTACAGGACTTTCAGTGGAGTATGAGCAAACGTGTATCTAGGAATGTATGTTATACTGTTTTGTATCATCATCCTGACAAACGAATAGATGATTGATTTAATTAGCTAAATTAGAATCATCCTAATGCAATCAGCCCAGTATCTCCTAAGGAAATTCTCTAACCACTGGGATGGCCTTTAATTTACGTACTTACGTAATATGTTTTTTTTTTAATTTATATGCTTTTTTTCTCGTTAGTTTGATGTAATTAATGGCAATACACGTGATTGACCAAGTTTCAGGAACAGCACGTAGGTTTAAGAACAGATCACAAAGTCACCATTTCAAATCTCTGCTCATACCAAATTTATGACTTACAGGAATTGCAAATTTGTAAGCCCAGCAAAACTGCGACGGCTGATTCCTGAGATGTGATTGAAGTTCAAGAGCCTTGAAACAACGAAAGGTGTTAAAAAGAACAGAATTTCACATTAACATGCATTTCATGGATATAAAGAAGGCCGAAGGCTTTTTTTAATTTCAGGTAAGAGTGGCATTGCAGTGTTCACGAATGGCTGGAATTTTATGGCAAGTAAAGAATTGTTCGTGATATTTGCCACCAAACTACCACTCAGTAAGTAGTCTTACCAATTAACAAATACCGATACAAGTCATGTCATTACCAACACTTACATCAATGAGGTCTTAATCTTTTACTCTCCTGTTTCAAGTTGTTCTAAAGCAAATTTGCAAATAATAACTGGGAAGACCATTCAGCGTCAAAATGAGGCTGTTGTTCCCGGAGTCGCTTGTAAAAGGGCAAACGGCCTTTTTGAAAGCAACCCATTTGTATGTTCTGACTTCTGAAACCCTATTGTTGTCGACTACTCTTGTCAGAAGTTTGTGGTAAAACTCAATGCTTTCCAGACTTAGCCGTATTTTGCCTGGGCTTTTTTTTTTAGTTCAAGAGTGTGGGGGCTGGGGCACAAGGTGCCTTCCTATAGATCTCGAAAAGTATTAATGCTCTTGTGATGAAACTTGGCAAGTTTTCAGCACGTACTTAGCTTAACAGATTGGGTTTGTGATTTGTCAATTATGATGTGCCGTGACGTCACAATGACGTATCAAACCAGTCATTTTGAATTTGAATTGAGGCCGCTATCTTGAATCCTGAGCCTGCAGTCATACAGTTGACAATGACGACATCGAAAAATGTCTGAATTTGTTCTAACAAGCATACTTAATCAATAAAGCACTACAAACGACGGGGGAAAAAACTGAAAAACATGGAAAAAGACAGGAAAAGTCAAAAAACACTTCTGAGTATACGGTTGATATGGAAACGTAGATCATCTAAGGCATGTCATTGACACTGGGAAATTTTCCCTGATAAATGTTAGGAAAAGTCGCCCGATTTGGTGATTATTCGTCTAGCCGTTCAAAAGTTATGATTCGTTAAAGTCAGCCAGGCTAAATAGGGTTAACTTGAACATAGAGTTGCTTCTAGAGTTTCTGCTAAATCAAGTTTAAACTGCTATAGCTTTATTTATGCTGAATTAAATCCATGATATCGATTTAAATTAGATCCGTGAACTAATTCAGCCTTAGTGTAACTCGTCGCCTATACTAACTGGTTTCCTTTACTCCCTTACAATGACGATAAATTACTCCAGGCAGAAAATGCTCCGTCTGGTAGTGAATGTAGGTTGTTAAAGGACAAATCCCTGAAAATAGAAGGTCATAATGCGAGTTTAATTTGGAATATTGCGGGGTATTGTATTTCAATATAATTAGATGATTTTTGGTAGTCTCGGTAAGAACCTCTATGTATTTAGATGTTTTCTTTGCAATTTTAACACGTCATTTGTACGCCTTTAGGCTTTGTCCAGATACAATCAAGTGCTGGCTCAGACTGATTCCCTACCATTAAGCTATCACCTCTCAAAATCCATTTCATATTTTTTGCTAGCGTGTGATTGGCCTAAAACTGCCTCAAAATAAATAACAATCAGCAAAGTTGAGAACTTAAAAGAAAAATATTCCTTTCGCGCCTTATCAACATGAGGTTATCTGTAATCTCATATCCAACGCGCGCTCTTTCTAAAAAATGGTAATTAAAACAGACAACCTTTATCTGTATGATAATGAGAACAAAGCAATTTCTAGCTATACCAAGTAAAGAGTGAAGTAAAATATTATATATATATATATATATATGTTGAACTTACAGTGAAAATGAAACAGATACGGTTTGAAATACAAAGGCTGGTAATCGTTCTATCTGATTGTCATTCAATCTTCTAAAAATGGAAACAAAGAAGGACAAATATAATGAAAATACATATATAAAATGAAAAAAAAAAAAAACTCAAATCAATAAATATTGTTTCTTGGTAAAACACGCTTCCGGCAAGGAAAATAGACTAACAACGGGCCAGGTGAGTCCAACCTGCCTGATAAAATGATAAACTATAGAGTCAGTTTTTCGAGTGTTGACAGCTGAGACTAAAACTGAACTGACCACTACTACATCGGGGAAGTCACTTGACTCCGAACACCCTCGTTTAAGCTACCTTCAACTGTTATGTAAAATCAATAATTAAAATGGGATGATAATTCCTGTTATCTTTTAAATACAAAATATGTGTTTCCCTTTCCATTAAGGCATCGTCCGTGTAGCCCTGCTCCGCGAAAAAAGGGGATACAATGGGAAGTCAATAGCCATATATTCACTGTACTTACAAAGCAAAAAAGTGCTTCAGGCTGGAGTTCCCGAGTGGTGATATATCCTTGATTTGATTGATTTTCAATGACCTGGAGGAAGTAACAATGATATGTGCAGTTATAGTTTTGGTAGAAGATCAGAAAACTCCTTTTATTATACAGTGCTCTATCTACATGAAGCAAATTCTTGAGTAAAGATATTATTTAATGGATTAAACAAGAACAGCAACAACAACAGCAACAAAACATCACTGGTGCACGGCCAAAACGCATTTAAACAAGACCAACAAGAGCAGCCATAAAAATAAAGACAGCAACAAAGCATCAACATTCTCAGTACTTTATGACGCTCTGAAAAGCAACACTTTAATCATAATGACCAACCACTAATGCCAACAAGACCACCTGGTGCACTAACACCTTCCACCTAACGAACACCTTCCCTTTAATATTTAACAGTTATTCACAGAAAGTGAATCGAAGTAAATATTGGGAAATAAGGCGAAGTAAATATCCACCAATATTTACTGAGCCTGAGGCGAATAATTGTTTTAGTTTAATTTTGAGATGTGGACATCAAAAAGTAAACAAAAACCAGCTAAAACTTGACAAACAACACACAAAAACAGCTTAGCAGCCTCGCCTTGAAATGTTATATCCACCGGGTAGCGCGCTGAATATAGCATTAATATATACAGTCGGGGGAACAAGTGCCATTTGATGGCGAAATCTTTTCTCCGAGAAAAGACTGAGCCCGCGATTTTCGGCATTTGGCCAGTGGGCTACTCAGGGCCTCGATCACCTCGAGTGTACCAAAAAGGGCGCCATTTCTAAAACTATTTAACGTTAGGACCAGTTTATTCTGTTGCTTTCAAAAGCGGCTACTCTCAACTTGGAAGAAAAAGCACAGACCGTTAAAAAATATTTATCAGGACAAACTACGCGCTCGCTATTAAATTTGGGTGACATCTATTTTAAGAATTGTTTGTGATGGGTCGCCGAGTACAGGTAAGGGCCAATATTATAAGCTTAAGTCGGCTGGACGAGTGGTCTCTGAAATATCGTGAGCAAGGAAGGGATGGGGAAACTGACTAGCTCTCAGCAAACACGACAACGAGAACGATTTCGCCGTCGTGCTATTAATAAATCCGTGCGTAATCCGTTGTTTAGACCCGACTGATTGATATGCTCATGGATTCAGATTTGTATTCTTATTCTTTTCAATTTTACACTTTATCACCATTTCAGTCTTGATAATGATGTCAGCGATATCAAAACGCTGTCTCATCTTGCTTTAATTTTTGTATTTATGGCAAAATGCTTGACCAAATGAGCAGTAGTTTGTCTTGAAACCAAGAATTATGAACCGTATAATAAAACTTCAGTTTCAAGTCAGAATGTGTGGGTTTCTCAGTCGGTTCTTCAATGTTAATTCCTTCTGAGCTTGAATAATCAAGAATTACAGATGCGTTTGTCTTGGAAGGCGTTTCTCAGTGGGTCATAAACGAAGTCAGTAATGCTAACAAACAGTTGAGAATTATTGACGAGAAGAATCAATACAACATGCGGACCGCTGAGGAAACACCAAATTTAGCTCTTGTTTTTGGTTCAGATAAAAAAGCGCGTTGTTTCAGCAGTATTTTTTAGTAGAAAATTAACCTGGATCAGAATAGTGGTCATTGGGAATAACACAGACTTAATAAGGCTTTTAAAGCTTTGAAAATAGAGAATTCCTTTGTTCTCCTCCCGGCAAGTGCAAGAAGACTTTGATGCACTCAGCTGTTTTCCGCTCCGTGAGTCAACTTTTTCTTCAGATTTTGTATGAATGTGAATAAGGACGGGGAAAATATTTAACCAGTGCAGTATACTCTCTTATCTTTCGTGAAGAATACTTGCTTCACCACAGTAATCAGCGAGGTGTAAATACAGTTCGAAGCACTTTTAATATAAGCTTAAGCTTACCTATTTCTTTTCTCGCGCCTTCGTGGAAAGCTGTCTTGACTCATGTCAAAACCACGGGTGAACCACGTTTCACCCGAGCTTAACTGCCTTTCCTAAGATCAGGTAACCCTCTTTTCTATCGAATCTTTTAACGCGCTTTGAACAACGCTATATTTCAGCCTTGGATAGCCGTAAAAACAAAATATAATTTGGCAATTCAGTGTTGCGCCCCGGCGAGATTAATGAAGAACAATCTAAATATGTGACCAATTAAGCTTCAACAGACCTATCTTTAACCATTATTCAACAGTAACGCATAAATTTCACAACTTCCAACAGCCAAACTTCTCGCTGATACTGGCAAAGCATGTCTGGAGGTAAGTTTATGGCCTAAAGATTCCTCCGTGCTAGGGACGCCATGTTTAAAACTTGAAAACATTCCGTTTCATTTTTCTGCGCGAGTTCGTAGTTCTCTCTGATTGGACAATATAAATCGGAGCTTCTTCGGACCCCTTCGGGCTTCTTCGGGCATAGATACGACAACTGGCCAAAACAAGTACTTGTTCCCCCGACTGTATAGATTTAGCCAAGCCTAAAAGCGGAGTCCCCCTTTTTCTTTTGTCTGTTTTTTGCTTTTGTTTTGTTTTTGCTGGCAGTTATTAATTTGTGAAAATACTCTCATCCAAGTCGTTTTATTAACAAAAAAAAAAACAAAACAAAAAAACAAAGAAAAAAAAGAAAAAAATTCCTGCTCCTGCTGAGTGTCGAACCCGGCTCGTCGGCGTGACATGCAGGTAACTAGTCCACTTTGCCATGGACGTTTGACATTGTTAAATTAGTTAATTTTAATACTTATTTCTTTCTTCGTGACAAGCTGCCTATCAGCATGAAAATGCTGGTGTTTTTCCTGGCAAAATGTGTTCGAAACGCCGTAAAAACCATGGTTGTGGACAGAAAAAACCAAAAAGCACTAGCCCTGCTATATTTGGCGTCCAAACCGCTGCAAAAAGCTGCGAACTCAAGCGGTGTGCCGACCGAGTTTGAACAGAACCGACGAGGCAAATTTGAACTTTTTGCCTGAACTTTATCGCCGAATTTCTTTCGCCTAGATTGAACTTTTCCCCTTCCACCAAAAAGACAACTGAGTGTTCTTTTAAACTTTTTTTTTTCCATTAACAAATTTGTTTTTGACTTTTGTTTTCTTTGTTTGTTTTGCTACAACGCGGGTCAACATGCGATATCGCGCCGAAAACACACGGGATTCAGTACAGGGTTATATCCAGTGTAGGAAGTGTATTGGTAGGCCTGTGGTGCGGACGGACGGACGTACGGATGTACGGACGGACGGTCACGTGACTACTACGTCACTACCAAAATTTTTTGGCTTGATAGATTACCAAATTTCCTTAGCAATGGAGCTCCGCTGACGCGCTAGCGCGCTGGCTCCGCTAAAATTATACTAAATAGATTTAGCCAAGCCTAAAAGTGGAGCTCCTGAGGAATATGCTGGTGTTCTTTTCTAAAAAAATAGTCCTAAAAATTTTCGGTTCCAAATGTATTTCAGGCCTTTGTTTTGGCTTGTTCTCCTCTTAAAAGTGTTTTTCAAAAACCCCGCAAGTGTTTCGAATTATTCTCGAATAGTTTGGATATCTGTTCTGTAAATCCGAGCTCGAAAATCCATTCTAGAGCACAGCTCTAATTTTTTTTCGGGCATCAAAATAAACACATATTTTAACCACGGGCCGTCTTGCTTGGTTTTTGCAATGCTTCCATGTCCTATCATTTAAAGTGCTACTATGATCAAAAAATCACTTTTATTTTTTCTTCGGATTTCGAAACTATGTTTGTTAAACACTCCCCAAGCGAAATTATAAGCGTTAATTTTGAGAAGAAGACCGTTAATTTAAACTGCAATTTTCCGGTTTAATGGTCCGCCATTATTACACCAGAAAGGATACAATGACGTCATACACTCAAGAGCTGTAAAATGTAGTGTGTGAACGCGGCTTACAAATTATGCAAAACACGAGTTTGAGAGTGTGAAAGCTCAAAACTCCCGTGCTGCATACTAAATAAGGCACTTTCACACACACTGCATTCTATATCTCTTGAGTGTATGACGTCATTGTATCCTTTCTGGTGTAATAATGGCGGACCATTAAAACGGAAAATTGCAGTTTAAATTAACGGTCTTCTTCTCAGAATTAAGGCTTATAATTTCGCTTGGGGAGTGTTTAATAAACATAGTTTCGAAATCCGAAGAAAAAATAAAAGTGATTTTTTGATCATAGTAGCACTTTAACTGTCAAGGCTTGTCAAATCTCGGATTATTCTGTTCGCCTGAATAAACTTGAAACGTCTCTCATTTACAAAAACAGATGGGTCATCTTTTTGGGATTTCATCGTGTTCGGATGCTAACAAGTAACAGGAACTGGCACTTCACTGGTATTTTTTCTGGAAAAAAAATTACCCAAAAGACAGGTTTTTGGGAGCTTCCAAGCACCTGTAAATTATCGAAGGAATATATAAATTCGGGCGCTTTGAGGAACACACGCAGCTGTTTTCGGAAGCTTATCGGATAAAATAGCTTTAAACAGAAAACTGCTTCGTTTTTAGTTACTTGAATAATTTTTATTTCGATCTCTAACTAGAGACCATCGAGATTGAAAATAAAAGAAAACCAAAACATGCTGAAAACTGAGACATTAGTTTTTCCGCCACGAAGTGTATAAAATCAGGTGTTTTGAGAAATGCACAGAACTGTTTTCAGAGGCTTTTAGAATAAAATAGCTTTAAACCGACAGCTGCTTCACTGATAATTTCTTAAATAGCCTTTGTATTTCGTTCTCTAACTAGAGACCATTAAGATTGAAAACAAAACAAACACCACTATGGCATAAGTTTTGCGGCTGCAAAGTGTAATATATATAGATAGGCTAGCCTAACAGCGGAGCTGCTCAAAACCACCTGCTGTAAAGAGTCCTACATTGTTTTAAAACTTGATGCGTAGTCTCTGAATAGAGTTCTAGATGACATTTAACTACCCAAGAGGTTGCTAACCTGTGTTACGATTGGATAAAAGCAAGTTATCACTGGCTTACTCTTAATTTGTATGTGTGAATTGGCATAAAAAATATTAAAGCACGTTAAACTTGAAATGAGTAAAGGTGGTGTCAATGAAATTTCGGTTTAGTCTCAGGTAATGAGATGGCCAATTTAGAGCCAATCTTCACATTCACGTATAGCTCAAATTGAAGTGGAAATGCAGAGATAGAGTCATGTGATAGAGCTTTGTCATGGCGTTTACTGAATCTTTCAACTTGCACAATATTCGAGGGAGTTGCCTCTGATGAAATGTATACTATTTAAAGTGAGGTGACCCTTTCGGCGTGAATAGCAAACGGTAAACAAGGTATACAAACTGCGTGCGCTGACTCGTTCGCGCCATTTGGTGCGAACATAACCCACGGCACTTATATATGGAAGAAAGAGGAAAAAGTGTGTGTATGTGTGTGTGGGTTAGGGGTTGGGGCTAAAAAAGGTATGCGACCTAAATAAAACAATTCAGGTACCTCGAACAGTTGAACACACAATGACGGCTTTTTCTTCACTTGCCGCCTTCGGGCCGAATTTTGTGATTTTCTTAGCTAGGAGTTTCGCGTAAAGGGACCAGAAAAACGAAACCACATAACGAAGAGAGAGAGAAAGAGAGAGAGAGAGAGAGAGAGAGAGAGAGAGAGAGAGAGAGAGAGAGAGAGAGAGAGAGAGAGAGAGAGAGAGAGAGAGAGAGATGGATGTTGAATACATCGTATCTGTTTTTTTTAAAGATCTTCTCAATTTGCGGGGCTATTCACGGGCAAGATTCTTTCGAAAAGTTTTTCTTAAAAAAATAAAACCGGAAGTGTTCTGTACAGCGCCGCAAATTGTTCCCGCGAATTGCTCACAATAATCCGGCCGAACTCGAAAGTCACTCTAGAACACAGCGTTGTTGTTATTATTTGTTTTTTCGAGCTTCAAACTGTACGCATAAATTTTTTTATTATTTTTGCGCCGTCTTGCTTGGTTTTTGTAATGTTTCAATATCCTGTCATTTAACTGTCAAGGCTTGTCAAATCATGTCAGACCACTGGCCACCACTGGCTGTTCGCTTGAATGAACTGGAAACGTCGTTTATCTACAACAGGCTAAATATAACTCACTCTAAACTAAACGGGTTATCGTTTTGGGTTTCCATCGTGTTCGGATCTTGAAAAATAACGCGAAATGCCACCAAATCGGAATCAGTTCCACTGAAGCGAACTGACCTGTAATCGAAATTTGAAATTTAATTTCGCGTTAAGTTTTCTATTTGTTCTCTCGCATTCGGCTAGATTGCTCAATGGAGTTGTCAAAACCTGCTACTCGTCTGCTTCAGCGTTTGGTTTACTCGGTTTTCATTCCCTTGGTTGCTGCAGTTTCAAAACAGCTGCTGTCATTTTTTCTGCACTAAGAGGAGGTTAAGTTTTCTTTTAAGATCAGTTATAGACTATCGGCCAGGTTATTAGGTACCGTCGTTGCTTTTCTTCCATGAAGTTGTCAAGGCTTGTCAAATCATCTCAGACCACTGGCTGTTCGCTGGAATGAACTGGAAACGTCGCTTATCTACAACAGGCTAAATATAACTCACTCTAAACTAAACGGGGTATCGTTTTGGGTTTTCATCGTGTTCGGATCTTGAAAAATAACAGGAAATGTCACCAAATCGGAATCAGTAGCGCTGAAGCGAACTGACGTGTAATCGAAAGTTGAAATTCGCATTCGGCTAGATTGCTCAGTGGAGTTATCAAAATCTGCTACTCGTCTGCTTTAGCGTTTGGTCGACCCGGTTTTCATTCCCATGGTTGCTGCAGTTTCAAAACAGCTGCTGTCAATTTTTGGCACCAAGAGTAGTAGTAGTAGTAGTAGTAGTAGTAGTAGTAAAACTTTATTTTAACACGGTAATTCCGTTCAGGAGAGAAATTTATACAAATATTATTAAAAGAGATTAAAACGCTAACTACACTAACTAATAAGCTAACTACCAGTTAAACCTGCTTTACAAGGATGCCGTGTATGATGATGCCTTAACGTTACTAAATGAGCTCGCTTTGGAAAGTGTGATTTTTTAATTTAGTTTTAAATTCTTTTAGAGAGTTTGATTGTTTTATATCACGAGGCAAGCTATTCCATAACACAGCCCCGCTATAGCTAAAACTTCGTTTACAATAATTAGTGCGCTTCTGTGGTATTGATAGCTTACATTTATTATTTCTAAGACCGTAAGACAAAACCTCGTGACGCGGAATAAACCGAGAACTTAAATAACCCGGAGTCTAAT
Organism: Siderastrea siderea; assembly: GCA_964030785.1. Taxonomy (NCBI): domain Eukaryota; kingdom Metazoa; phylum Cnidaria; class Anthozoa; order Scleractinia; family Rhizangiidae; genus Siderastrea; species Siderastrea siderea. The sequence continues at coordinate 34,742 of CAXIQD010000189.1, read as the reverse complement.
TATTGATTGTGTTGTATATCATAATCGCTTTACTAACTGTCCGTTGATGATTAAGTTTGGTCCAATTTAAATCACGAAAAAGTTCGTCAGTATTACTGTCATAATTTGAGTAGTTTCTGAGAGAGTCCCTTTGAACAGCATCCCCACACCACACTACAGTAATCGAAGTGAGGTTGAATTAGTGAATTATAAATAGTAAGAAGTATCTCTCGTGGAACGAAATTCCTTATGTGTTTAATGGCGCTTATGCCAGAGGCAATCTTTTTGGAAATTTCTTTAGATTCTGATCAATATGTACACCAAGAGATTTCGTAGAGGAGGTAGATTTTCTTTTAAGATCAGTTATAGATTATCGGCCAGATTATTAGGTACCGTTTTTGCTTTCTTCCATGAAATTGCTTCACAACTTGTTTATTGCCTCAACTTTGTCCTCTATCAGTGTCTTTTTATGACTTTTGTTTCAAAAGCATTCTAAAGGAGTTTTGCTATCATAAAACGTGCTTTTCTACTCGTTAAGTTTGATGCGTTTTTATCCTGTTCGCGCTAAATACTCTTAAATTTGAAAAAAAAAATGATTGCATTTGTGGATTGTAAAGATGAAATTCTTCTCAACTTGTTGGCCCCTAAAATACAGTACATTTCATTAGTGCAGTTATTTGCCAAAAGATGAAAAGCAAAAAGGCAAAAAACCAAAAAAAAAACAAAAAAAAACAATGCTGACTGCTGAGGAAACAGTCAAGGTCTTCAAAAAGAAGACCTTAGCAGGACTTTCACCGACAGCTTTTCTTGCAGCATTCTTTGGAAAGCTAATTAAGTTCAATAAGAGTACTCGTAAAACTAAAGTTGCTCTAATAAACCCATTCAAGTTGCTACCAGTAGCGACTCAACAGACTTTTCAATGTAAATACGCATTTCTCACTGATTAGCATGCATCCCGTTGGCTGCTTAGTTCTTTCAACCATCAAACAACTTTGCTACAATAAATAACATTGTCTCGGCATCAGGCAGTTTACTGGCTAGCAAAAATTTCCCTAAACAGGTTTTCGGAAGCTTTCAAGCACACGTTAATTATTGAGGGAAAATTGCAAAAGTTTTTCTCCCACAAAGTATTATTCGGCACTGAAAAAGTTTAACTCACGATTAAATGCTGTCTTCAGGTCTTTTCCGTTTCATGTACAGCTTTTAAAAGAAATTTCTTCATTCCAAGGATACAAAATTACCATCTTGAAAATCCAGCGTACAAAAAGCCAGTGCCCATATTGTCTTGAGATCAAACTTCTCCCGTGATAACAGGAGATAGGCCATCCGAATTCTGCTACTTGCCCGGGTTCTTGTCAGTGTCCAGTCGTACAGGATACTGAACTTTACCCTGTTATAACATCAGTCTTAGCGGAGGTCCATGAAAGTACGTCCTTTCTACTTAAAGCCTCAACCAAGTCAAAGAAGAGTACGCTGAAGCGTTTATTAGCCCGCCATTTTTCTCCAGCATAAACACGTGAGCATTCAAGGACACTTCAAACATACTACATGAAGCATGTTGCGGCAACGCACGGCTTGAATGACGTCATGACCACAATAATTGAGTCGCATGGTTTTATTGTTATGGAGTTCCGCTCTCGCGGGGCCTTCGGCCCCGCGAAGCCGCTCCGCTATAAATTTGGGCGCTTTGAGGAACTGTTCGTAAGCTTTTCGGGTAAAATAGCTTTAAGAGGGCAACTGCTTCACTTGAGAGAATTTATTACTATTGAAAACTGCTAGGACAAGAAAATCGACAATTGCACACAGAGAGTTGGTCAAAATCCGACAGTCAAAATTCAAAATAATTATTCGACGAGAATTATGTCTAGAACTTTTCAGTAATATTGTACAGGACGGAAACCATAAGCTGGCCGATGTCAACTCATAATAGGCAGCTGAGTTCGAAACGGACCGCTATGAGAATAGTTTCCTCATCAGCCATAGCAAAACTTTTTAATATATATTTTACTCGATTTTATTTTTTAATGCAAGGTTTTATCATAACTGTATTATAACTTGTGTTGTATTGTAACTTTTTTCTACTTTTTAATGTATATAGATTTTATATTGTTGTAAATAGAACAACGTAATTCAGTCGAAAGACTGCCATGTTTTTTTACATGAATAAACGATTTCTCTCTCTCTTTCACTAAATCATGCTTGAGAAAATTAGATGTTGTTGTCTTACGACTGTGCTTTGACCCACTGTTATGAATGAACGAACACAAAATAATGGACAGAGAAATCATTTTTGAAAAAAGTGTGTTCGAAAACCCAGAAGTTTATCCTTAAATCCGCGTTACATTTCCTGCATCGTGGGTCTGCTGAAAACAAGCAAAATATTCAATTTTTTAAAGTCAATGTCAACATAAAATGAAAAGTAAACGACAAATTTCTAATGACATAAATTTAGTTCCCATTTCAAAACTTCATTTCTTTGACAGTAATGCTCAAAATCAAGTACCTTAAACCCTTTAAAAACTTCATTTACTCGGTTGTATTTCAGAAGTGGACAAGCTCTCTGCCGTGAAGAAAACAAAGATGAAGTCCTCGAAGGCAATTCGTAACTTGAACTTTTCGCCTTCCACCAAAAAACAATTGAGTATTCTTTTAACCTTTTCTCTCCATTTATAGATTTATTTTTTTTTTCATATTTAAAATTTCATTTCTGTCGAACAATCATTTTGCTAAATACGTAAAAGTTTTAAAGAAACCTCTTTTTCGAAAGCGACGATGGTCATGCGATTTCCCGCCAAGAAATATGCTGGTTGCCCAAACGCACCACGCGATTTCCCGCCAAGAAAAGATGGCTTTCTTCCCCCGCCCCCCTCCATCGGGTTGCCTTGGTTGGGACTCCTCTTTCCCTCTCTCAGAGTCTGTACGGAGGGACGGGCGTACGGGAGTACGATGACGTCAAAACCAAAATTTCTCACATCGATAGGTTACCAGATTTACTCACCCATGGTGTTGCGCTGGGGGACTTCGCGCGCTGAAGCTCCCCTATAAACAGAGGTTTTAAGCAGAGTTCTCAAGCTGGGTAATCCTAAAAGTAGACTGGTGGCTTAACCATGCAGGAAATCCTTGTAACAGTAGAGATGAAAAGCAGATTAAAATGTTCAGATGTTGGCTTAATAACTTGAGTGGGGTTACGTAGTCATTGGGAATCACTCTTTGGCACTTGTCCACCATCTGTACTTAGTTGTTTATCCTGTAGTGGCAGGGGGAGTTCAAAGGGTGCAACTGATTTCAGCTTTCTACTATTTCGCTGATAGGTGCAGTTACCAACAATATAGGAACGAGGGCCAATCATTTTATTGCAAACAACTACAGTGCAAGTAGACCTGTTTGGTTTCTTCTTTCTTCTTGCCTTTCCAGGTTGTAAGTCAGGAAGCCTGCTTTTGCTTAGAGCTAGTTATCTAGCTTTTGTTACACATCCAGCATGGGGAGTGTTTCAGGTTATAGCAGTGTCATTCTCAGAGGTAACGGATTATGTGTTCTTTTGCTGAACAGTCTTTTCCCATGAGAAGAGCCAATTTCCGTCGGTGTATACGTTTCGATAGTCTAGAAGAGCACGATGTGAATATAAACTTTCCGGTCGCTAATTCTCCATAATGTTTTCACAGGTTTTCGCGGCACTCACAACCTCAATTACTTCGCTTTTAGGATTGCGTGGAAAGAAGTTTTGCTAGAATTAACCTTGTCAGGTAAATAACCATGCCAAGAAATCTCTGTAACGATGTGACATCTGTCAGGGTAGGCATGTCACGTATGGCACAGACACCTTTCTATCAGCAGTTAGTTAGTGGCCGATGATTGGTACTTCTGTCAGGGTCTGAATGGCATCCAAAACTCTAACGACTTTCGATTTGGTGTGTATAGGTGCAATATCTTCCACTGTGGGTAACAGATAGTGTGAGCGCTTATTACAGCAGTGCAATATAAATTTGGACTATCAACCCCTTTTTATCAACTCTAATTATAACTGTTGCGGGAATACCTGTAAATCAGGTTTAAAACATTCCTACAGGTTTTATTATAAAGAACAATAGGCCAGGTCATAATTACATTCGTTCAATTCTTTCGTGCTTTCAAGACGGTTTTTGTCGTCGTTTCTCGTTTCCCGGCGTTTGAGACGGATTTCAAGCAGTCAAAGTTTGTGTACGGATGCAACTGCCTTGTATTCGGAAAACGCAAAAGAAATATATTTTTAACTTTGCATCATTGAAAAATTGCTCTACTGAAGTCGCTGGTAGCGGTCCTGATGTAATCCGGCAATAGTGTGATGTTTGCGGTAATATGTCAACTTGCAATTGGTTATGTCGGTTACGATAACGTAAAACGACGTTCTTCGCGTGAGGGTAACATGGTACAGCATTTCAGACGTGATCAGAAAATCAAACTGGTCAAAGAAGTATAGAAAAAAAGCCAAACTGTATGTGTTACTACTTGTTCAAATCTAATATTTCGATGTCGGCTAGACTACACAACTACTCAAACCACACTTTTACCTTTGACTATGTTGTCCAATTACTTTAACCTAACTACATTGTTATTTCAGCTCTGATCTCGTGAAAAAAGTCGCAAAATAAAGAAGTACTAACTAAATTTTGCCTGAATATGTTCTTTTCATATTATAAAAAATATAACCTCTTAGTCTTAACGTACTTACAAAAAAGATTCCTATAGAAAAAAAATGTATATCAAAATTATACTTAATTTTTCCAGGCAGAATGAACAAGCATAAATTTGTCACTAACTTACAAGTGAAACAGGTTAATAGGACCTGAGAAATCAGGCGTGGATTTTAACTGGTTTCTGGACAATTCCCTGAAATAAAACCATAATATAACAATTAAGAGTCACCTAAAACCATTATTTCCAGTTTCAATCAGCAATAGCATACGTAACATTTCTCAATACATTATACCTGCATACATTAATCACTATTACTTCCATAAATTACTAACCACACAAGTTAATTAATTACGCACAACGATATCGTAAAAAGCAAAAGAAACAGGGACCGTGGCAGCTAATAGAAATAGCACTAAAGTTTGTTTCTTGAAATACAATTTTGACTTTAACGAGATGACCAGTGTTATCCCACGCCCACCACTTCAATTACGCTCTCTTCTGGATGTCATATTGGTTAGTCATGGGTTCGCTTTGTGTCACTTTTGTGAACACGAAAACATAATATGCACAACAAAGGTGTCGGCACTTACAATTTCCTGAGATTTTGGAAACGTACAAATGTTCCATCAGCTATTGTAACGAGGGCGTTTTTGTATAGATCCCTGTTGAAAAAAAGTAAAAATCAATTAATCCATCCATCCATCCATCCATCCATCCATCCATCCATCCATCTGTTAGTCCCTCCATCTATCCCATAAATTCTGTAAACGTGTACAATTTTATAATGATTATCTATACGCCTCACGGCTTTTAGGTAGAACAGTTTTTGTAAATAACATATGTAAATTTGATAGAATTACCGTGGTTAAATAAAGTTTCTATCCATTCACTCTCGCACCCACCCACACAACATGAAACGCAAACGTATATTATATATGACACACTGAAGAAAGTTCATTATATCAACTGTAAGAAAAAAAGGTCAGCTACTTACAAAGTTGAAAGTTTGTCACCAAGTCCTTCCAAGGTAGCTGGCTGTATATGCGTAAGCATATTATAACTAGCCTGACTGCAGAAATATGAGCATTATGTTTACAAAGTACTGTCGTCAATTAAGTAAGCACATCGCATATAAAACAAACAATACAACGTATTTGGAATGACTAAAAAGTGCCATCTGGATTACTGTCAGTTAAACTCACAGTCTAAACAAGTCTTTCATTGCACGGAAGGTTCCACCTTGGATGTGATTTAGGCCGCAATTGCTGATGTTTCTAATAATGACAATAAAAAACAATGGGTGTTGACTTTACTACGTGGTTTTACTTTATTCGTCCAATTTTTGGCTTTTCAACTTTGCAGTCTGGTCGACGTTTTAATGAGGTAAATTTGTAAATAATTTAAGGGTTTGGTGCTGTGAAAACAGGTGGTCGTTGCCAACAGTAACGGGGTTGTCGGGTTTACAAAATTTCAAGGAAGGAAATTCAGATTAATCTGATGTTTGGGCGACAAAACGTGGGTTTAGAAATGTAATGACAAGGACGTACTACGTGTAACCCGAGGTGATAAGGTGAGGCTGAACTGTAGATATTAATAAAGAGAAAAAGTGCAGGCTTGGTGGTTTGTTAAAGTTTTAGCTATTTAAGTTTATCAACAGGAGTAAAATTACTCGTTCAATACCTCACCCGAACGTTTTTATGGCGCCACGTAATTACAATTTGCAGAGCAAATATTTTAACATCGTTACTTGAACTTACAAGAAAAACATCTTCTCAAGGCCAGCAAAAACGTCCATTGTTAGGTTAGGTCCTATGGGATTTCCAGATATATCTCTACAACGACAAGGGTTAATTTAAAATTGTAATAAATAACAAGTTTATTGATTTTGT
>CAXIQD010000189.1:0-28000 GCA_964030785.1 Siderastrea siderea | reverse complement strand
GGAAGTGCAGTGGCGTGGTGGTCAAACAAACAAACAAACAAACAAAAAAACGGTTAAGAAAACTAGTTCTGCCACAAGTAATTGGTATAACGGATATTTGACGTTCTCAAAACATTACCTTTATCTTACTTTTCATACTTGAAGTAAAGACGAAATAGGGAGGCAAGTAATCCAAAAAGAACTGATAAGTGCAAACGGGACTAAAACACGAATAGGGATATTGTTCATTTTAACTGATAAACTCGAAACTTCTACAATCGATCTAGAAACAAGTATACTTACAAGTAGTTGACGCGTTTTGATTTTGCAAGGATTATTTTTAAGTTTTTTAACGATAATCTGTTGCCTCTCATTTTGCTGAAAATAAACAAAAAATAAAGTAAGCTTTAAGTAACGCAAAAACCTTCAGTTAAATAATAACAAATTCCTTAGATCACAACATCTCGGCTTCCGCGGAAAAAGTAATAGTAGATGGAAAAGCCATTTAATATCTTACTTGGAGGTCTCCTTCTTTCAAAGGATCTTTTTCGGAAATATTTCGGAATAAAACCTTGAACTTGTCATATCATTCGTTTATAACATGACGAGATTAGGTAAATATCATTGGTTGCAGCGCTGCTGGGGGTTTGTGACCTCATCAACTAAAATGGCCACCATCTTGGAGTTTACCAAAAACTAGAAGTAATCAAAAAACGGCGAAAATTGAATATTTTTGATGTGAGACTTGTAGAACATGACAAAGTTAAAAACTTTTCTCCCTTTGGTCAACACTTTGTGCTTTTTTCACCTAAAAAGGTGAAAACACACATTTTTATTTAAAAATGGCTTGAACGCCTCCTACTTATAACCTAATATCTCGTAACCATAGCAACCGATTCTCGCCAACTTGTATCAAAATGTGTCCAAGGGATATGCATACAGCTACTGAAAACGGCAGGTGCAGATAAAAAATTGTCTTGGAAAATTCAAGAAAAACCTTATGGGATTGTGCAAGAATTACACTATCAAGTTCATGTACAATCAGGCTGAGTAGAATAATTGTTTTATCATATGAACGACTGTGGGTTATGTGATTGTCTCATTCATTGACTAATGAAAACAAACCCTTGTATATAAAAGCATGATAATGCGTTATTACTGAACCAATCAGAACAATTGCTTGCTCGCGTTCTGGCTTTGCCTGCTTAATAACTAGAATACCAGATACCAGATAGTCGATAAATGTTTTGGATACCAAAATAAGAGCGGAAATCTTGTGTGCCGTTTAGCGTCTTAAAAGAATTTTCACCTGTTAACAATCGCATATGGAAGTCACGTTTAACATCAGGTCTAGAAATCTGATCCGCGTCACACCAGAGAATTCTAACCCCTTAAAAAAATCATTCAGTTTGGAAAATTTTCGTTTCGTTTGTAGAAACGACGCAAAAATTGATAAATCCCAAACAGATGATTTAACTTTAACATATTTAGCACCCCTGAAATCCTGGTTTGGGTTAATAGGGAAAAATTTAAAGTCGGACTTTCGGCTTCGAAAATTGCCATTCGGATTTGTTTACAAGAAAAATTCATGCAATTTTAGGAGTACATGGGAGACTAAGCTCGATATCTGGTCACGCAAGGACGTTATTCACATTTCCCCGCCGTTTTCGAAATCTTCGTTAAATTGCACGCATTTTGATACTAAATTCATTGGGGTTTGCAATAATTTGCTGTCAGACTCATGGCAGGGATGTCTGTGAAGTTTGAAATATTTCTCATTTTTTCCTGCGCGTGCTGAAGCAGTTCCCGGTGATGAGAATACGAATAACGAAGACTTCTACAGAGGTTCACGTGGAGACAAACCATTCTTCATCAAGGAAATCAACAAGTAGAATAAAGTTTCTTCTTTGTCTCTCTGTACAGACTATCTTAAAATGAGTTGTATCTGTCTTCAAAGGAATCCTCACCCGGTAAACGCAGCTTCTCCAAACGAATCGGTAATCCAAGCTCAACGCAAGATCTCCACGCCTCGAATTCTGAGCCATATCCTTTGTAATGAATTTTAACTTTATCTTGCGCATTGTCGATATCAATGATTTCTATTTCGTATAGAGTTTTGTCCGGCTTAGCCTCCTTCCTTTTGGCTCCAACTTGAGATCGATGCGAACTAAAATCCGCCACGAATCTCTTGGGAGGCTTCACTTCTCGCTTTCTCAACGTGTCTGCCATGTTGCGTGATTTTGTTTTCAAGAGTTCAAATGAAGCTCAAATTAATCGAACAACGCATGCTCAAACGGCTAAACTCGGAAGAGCGGCACTGGTACTTAGCCTAAGCAGATGTTCATCACAGGGGGGAATGACTTTGATATGCAAGCGGAATAACGCCAGCGGGCGTGTGTGTTAGAGTAAGCACAAGATATCAGAACTTACACCGTAGTGACACTTTCTGGAAGGCGAAATCCACCTTCAATGCTGTTTTCATTAAGATTTCTAGAAGAGGTACAACAATGAAGTAAATGTCTACTGCAAATTCCCGAGGGGAAAGAGGGTTACACGTTAAAGTTTCACACAGGGAGGCTCCGTGTAAAGGATTCGAACACTTAGTAAAACTCCCTTTGATATACTATTTTTAAACCACAAAAATAAGCCAGAAACAGTAGACATCGTACATAGTCGTTCGAAGGCCCCAAGCTGTCTCACATTTTAATGATTTTAAAATGCTAAAATCTTGCAAACGTTTCACTACGTAAACTTGCATGCTGTCTCATTCAGTTTGCAGCCTATTTCAGTGACCTTTAACATACTAAAACAGTAACTTTCCCTACCTTTCCGTACATTGCAGGGGCAGAAAAGCTACTACGTATAGCTCGCTGTAAGGAGACCACGCCCCCCTCCTTCCCGGGTACTTTTTTCTTTTTACGCCCACTTTAAGATGGCGGCCGATTAACTTTTTAGTAAAAAAGAAAAATATAAAGCAATTCAAATTGCTTTGATTCAAATCGTGTCTATGCTACTTCTAGAAATTTACACTGTTGAAAGGTAATTTTTTCGAACTAGCCTTCGTTTTATCGTGACATGTTGGCATTATGCCAACACTTGTCGTTTTCTAATAACAATCAACCAAATATTTGCATTAAGGTTACTCCGGACCTTTGCGGGTGTCCTCCCGTGTCCTCCGGGGAAAAAATTCGTGTGGGCGCCATTTTAAAGGAATACACAGCAATCTACGTATCATTGGAAGGTTAATAAATGTAGATTTCGGAAAAAGATATGAATTGCCGGTTTTTTTAATTACGCAAAAGAAAATTGCAAAAATGACCGCGAACATGACCATTCGTCATTCAATCAGACAAGTGAATTAATAGGGTACTAAAATTTGGCGGATTTCTGTGAAATTTGGCCTGAACATTCCTTAGATGTTGTGAAACTAAAGCTTGTCGGGGATTTTTGAAATTTTTAATATTTCACCCGTGGCGATCTTCGATGCAATGCGTATCGCGTATTCTTTGCTTCTCGAACTTGACAGGTTAATTTTTAAAATATCGACAAATGCTGATACACTTTTGGTGATTGATCCTTTGTGATTAATACTGTGCAGTTATTTTGCCAATTCACTTAGACTTGATACCCTATTAATTCAAATGAATGACACATGGTCATTTTCGCGGTTGTTTGCGATTCTCTTTTGCAGAACTCAAGAAACCGACAATTCATGTTTTTTTTCCGAATTCTACATTTATTAAGCTTTCCAGCGATATATAGATTGCTATGTTTTCCTTTAAAATGACGCACATACGAATTTTTTCCCAGAGGACACCCTGAAGGTCCGGAGTAACCTTAACAGAAAATTGTGATCTATTGTTGAAGCTAAACAGTAAAAGATGAGCTTGATTTGAAATGTTTAACATCTTTTTAACCTTGAAAACGCAAAGTAGGGAAAAACTCGAAAGTCCGCCATCTTGAAGTGGGTGTGAAATAAAAAAAAATAGCCCTGCCCGGGGTGAGCAAACAGTAAGTGTAACGACAGTCCATATTGGTTGAAAGCCCTGCTTTTTGCTGAAATCTTTAGAGACCCGGGAAACTTTCCACTTGTTACTTTCTTAAAGGAAGGAAAAATAATTTTCTGTGTGTTGCCATAAAATACGTAGAAAAGCTCAACATGTTTTGGAAAGCTTTAAGTGGTAGGGAAAACCTTTGCCAGCCTTCCCATAACAGTTTCTTCATTTTTGGTTGCATAATTACACAGATCTGTAACAAACCTATACAAGCGAGGGTATTTTATTCTCCTTTTGTAATTATAAATGGTACATATGCTTCTGCCCGTTTCAAATGTCAAACTATTATGTGCCGAATTTAATGCAAGTGAGAAAAAGCAATTATTGTTCTGGTTAAATTAAACAGCAAAAGGCTACAACACCAACCCCTCGGTATGGCCAGTACCTTACGCATAACCATGTCACCTGGGCAATAGTAAACATGGACAGCTGTTTCGTCCTTGATAGGAATCATCAGCATGTCATAGGTAGGCGTGAGGGTCTCCCAAAAGTTCATCGACCCCGCCGTTTGCTCACTAGCATCCGAACAGTGGCAACCAGGTATACGTACTGGCCATACTACGGGAATGGTGTAGCGTGTGCCTCATGCTTTAATTATCATTGTTTGTTTAAGACATTTAAAAAACACGACACATCGTTTGAGCTTGAATACATGTTTCGGATACTTCAGTTATCCATCGTCAGTTCAAGGACGTTTGACGATTTGATTTAAGAAAAAGGAGTGAAACTGATGTAACAGAAAAATCGGGACGACCTGATTGTCGACAAAAACATAAGAAAAAGTAGTTTGTGGCTTCTCTCCTTCTCAATAGTAAGCTTCATGTTGATTAATGTTGCAAATTAGCGTAATCAAAAAAATAAGGCGTCATTCTCATTGTTACACGTTAAAACGTATGATCCACATATCTGTGGTAAAAAATAACTTCTGGGCCTTTGTATTTCTCTACCCAAACCTTCATTGTGACCAATGGAGAACAGATGCGAGGGAGGGAACCCATGGTTCCCGGGGGGGGGGGGGTACTCAAACCAATTTAGGATAGGTGTGTGCCGCCAAGGTTCTCAAACCCTGCCCCTATTTAAGGGGAGAAATTCCAGAAATGATATTAAAGGCCCAAATCCAAGAAATGGCATCCTATTTAACTGATAGGTCGTTTTTATTTCTTTTCCTCTGTACACGGACGTTTAAAATCGCTTTGTTAAACTTTATAACGTGTATTCGGACGTGTATTGCAGTTTTAACAGACCATATCTTTTTCGTTTCGCACGTCGAGGTGGCTACTGCAATTTAGTGACCCTATCTAATACCAAAAAGGATTCGCTGTTTAAGGACTGAGCACCTCACAAACCCTACCCTATCGGGAGGCACATACCTATATAGCGTATATAAGGGACTACCCCCCCCCCCCCCCTCGCCGGGCCATGGCTACACTGTCGGTTTGACCGTAAAAGTTACCGTTGAAAGAAAAATGAGTCTCGGCAGTGGCAAACAAAAATTATTTTGTAAGACAGGACTGCTTTAAAATGAGGTGAACCGCTAAGTCGATAGATTCTTCGAGCGGAATATTAGTGAAAAAACTTTCCACGTCAAAAGAAACTCCATAAATTTACCATAAGCAGATAAATTGGTAATTTCACTGACAAAGGATAAAGTATCCTTGGCATTGAATTGTTCTGGGATGAAAGGAACTAAAAGAGAACACAAAAAACTTAGATTACTTATAGTTATAACTGTCAATCTAAGAAACTATGGGCCGAAAGGGGGGAGCAGACCCGGGGCTCCGAGCCTTATGCATTTCGGGGAGGCCATAAATTCTCGCAGGTTGGGAGCCTGAGTGGGATAAATTTTACTATAAACTTCACAAGAAATTTGACCTTCTTTCTTATAAGTACCCTTAAGAAACGTTGTAACTTACTCTCTCTTGTCATTGTGAGTTCAGCTTTAAGTTGTCTAAATTTAGAACGGTCTGAGATAATGTTCATGATGCTATTATCATCATGACATCGTGCTATCTAAGTTGACCGAGCCGTTTCCCTTGTCCGGTCTTAGTATGACAATGTTCTTGTTCCTCCTTAACTTCTTCGGAATGTGTAAGGTTTTAATATCATTTTGAGAAGGTTGATGAGAGGAAACGTGAGCGTTTGCAAGATGAAGTTGGCCTTGAGTTTTCGTTTTGAGATTCTTTTTCTTTTTAAGATTGTCTTTAGTCAACAATGTTCCTGAACATAGAGCGATGAATGAGTTCGAAGCAACTATAAATGTCAGACTTGCTATGTCGGGAAAACCACCAGACATTTTAACACCGGGGTTTCGGCACAGTTTTGTATTCACATCAAGCTTTCTGTAATTAACTGGTTTTTTTTTCAGTTTTCAATTAACAATTCTTTGTCATCAGCTTTATATATAGTTTCAAATCGGTGAACGTCCTAGAACTGACGATGGATACTGAAGTATCCGAGACATGTATTCAAAGCTCAAACGCTGCGTCGTGTTTTTTTCTAAATATCTTATTTAGTTCTTACTGCTACGAGATTTCGGTAATATTGTTTGTTTGTAATTTTTGGGCACACCGATCGGCAAAAATGCTAATCCACTTATCCATACACATGCCGTAGGAGGACTGCTGTTCGGTCTCCAGGCAACAGCTACCACTTGTTTACGGTGGAGCCGGCGCTTAAAATAGGGTTTTGCCCTCGCCTCAGCAGTAAAAGCCACGAGTTACGAAGCTCTCCACCTGGGGCTATGCCATGCTGATGAGTCCTTACAAGGACGAAACAGCTGTCCATGGCCGCCACTGCCCGTTTGTTATGGCACATTCGTGACGTACTGGTTTAGGGCCGCGGGGATGGTGAGTGTGTGCACATGATTTATCATTATTTGTTCTAGTTAGTTTGCATTAAATTCGGCACAAGAAAAGTTCTACACATGAACAGGCCTTATGTGCCTGACACAACCTAATTTTCCATGGTTAAACTGGTAAACTTGAATTCTGAAAACCCAAAACTTAAGAGAAAACAGAAAACCGTGTTCCTCAGTTATAGAAAGTTAGGCTTGTATGTAATATTTAGTTATACTTGCATGATTTTTGGCATGTTCATATTCCGGAAGATTTCCTGAGGAATAGCTTTCAAGAAGTTTCCTGAAAGATCTCTGAAAGTGAAATAAAATAATGAAAAGATTAGCATTTTAACCCTACTCAGACCGGGCGGCTCTCGCACCCCTCATTAACAGTAGAGCACGTAATTTAAGCAACAGACGTTTTCGGGGTCGTCGACGACGAGAGTGACCGATAAAAACTGGGGTAGAGGATGACGTACCCGCCACGAGATGAAAATCTTTTAGCAAGGTTCACGAGACGGTAACTCGTGGGGAAAAACATGTGCTTTGATCTATCTTCACTCAACACAGACATAACAATTACTCTAACACTGGCTCATTTTAATACTAAGTGTAAAGTCGTGCTCTATAAACTCACAGCATTGAAGTATTCACTGGTAATTCGTTCGGTACTTGATTTATTCCTTTGCACCTAACAATAAACCGCTTGCTTCCAAATGGAGTACAGGTAAACTTTTCTGGGCAAACTCCGGATGCCGCTGCGTCCCACGAGACTAACACGATCTGACAAAGACTAATGTATATCAAAAGTCTTGCCGTAGATATTATTCCCATCTGTTGAAAGAAATTGTGACTTGCTATAAGTAAGCCAACCTCTTTCTAACATCTTCTCAATTAACTTGTTACAATCCTGAAAATCGAAGGTGAAAACTAACTCATGTTTTGCTTAGGGGAATATGAAGTGGCGAGGAGAAAAATCAAGGAATGCTCAATTTTTTCTTTCACCTGTATTTTTTCATTTCTGTTATTAAGCATAGCAATGACATTGTAGTATGGCTTATGGGAGGAAAAAAAACACTAAAAACTTCAGTTTGCTAACTTGCTTGCTTAAACAGATAAACGAGAGAAGTTTAAACCGCACCCTCAACAAGAAAATTAATTGATTAGAAAATCATATCCGGCAGGCGGTGGTGCGAAACACACCATCTTAATAATAATAATAATAATAATAATAATAATAATAATAATAATAAATAATAAATAATAATAAATTTAATATTTGTATTGCGCGGGTTCCATACAGAAATGCTCACCCGCGCATAACAATAATACAAATAAAAGTTACAGATAAATTTACAATGATTTAAAATAATAATCTCATAAATTTACAATGACTATTACTTAATGCTAATAAATTAATTAAACTAATAAAATGCTTTTTTAAATAAAAAGGTCTTAAGGAGTTTCTTAAAAGTCAAAATTGAGTTGGCATCGCATATCTCCGTGGGAAGCTCATTCCATAACGTGGGTGCTGCCAGTGCGAAAGAGCGGTCCCCCAACGTAGCTAAGCCCTTAATCGTTGGTCGCTGGAGGAAAAGTGCGCCGTCAGATCTTAAGTTGCAGCGAGACAAAGGTTTGACAGTAATGAGTTCTGTGGTGTAATTAGGTGCTAGGCCATGCAGAGCTTTATACGTGATTAGCAGGATCTTGAAGTTAATCCTGCATTTAATTGGAAGACAGTGCTACTCAAAAAGGATAGGAGTAATGCGGTCAAAGCGAAAGATATTACATATGAGTCTGGCAGCTGCGTTTTGGACTCGCTGAAGTTTATTCAGTTGGGTGGCTGGTAGACCATATAGGAGGCTGTTGCAGTAATCTAGACGGCTCGTTACGAAAGCATTAACTAATATCTGGACAGTCTCATGATTGAGAAATTTCCTAATACGCCTGATGTTGAACAAGTGAAAGAATGCAGCCTGGCAGCATTTTTGGTGACATGCGTGTTTAGGTTCATCTGCGCGTCGAACCAGCTACCCAAGTTCTTGGCGTTGCTCAATGAGGTTACTAGAATATTACCGACACGGAGGGTACTGAAGGTCACTTTCTTAAGCTGCTGCCTAGTACCGATGATAATGAACTCCGTTTTGTCATCATTTAGCTTAAGTTTGTCAGCGAGCATGCATCGCTTGATGTCATCTTACGACAATGAACACAATAAGCCAGACCGAGTGTTCCAAAAATCAGCTGGGAAACTAATCACAATGACGATGATGTTTCATATCCCTAAATGTCATAAAATCTCGAACACTAGAGGCTGTAAAACTTGCAAGCGCCTAAATGATCCTAACTAATATGACAAAGGTGAGCATTATTTTAATAATACCTTTACAAACACTCAAAACCTAAAATAATAAAGCGATTTTAAGTCAATAACAAATGGCCACATTCCGCTTTCCCAGATCCTTTTAGGGCCGTCTAAAGGGTTGTTTGGGTAAGCTAAGAGTTTGACCGGTTCGGATTGTTTACGTGAATCTATCAGCGGAAGAAACTTTTAGGTAGTGGTTTTGTGTGTTGGAATTAAGCGGCTGATGCCTAGGTCAAAAGTTGTACCTCAAATGAGTAAAAGCTATTGTTTTTGCTTATATACATTAGGTTCGGTACCAAGTAAAGTTCGACGTTTGAGTTATAAGCCTAATGCTACTCATGAGCTACACAAAATGTTAAACATGTTAATCTAGACTCGAAGAAAATAGTTTTCTAATAAGCTAAGTTGCTTACCTTCTTCCGAAAAGTAAGTCACTTTGAAATAAAGAGGGTCAGTTAATTGATAAATAATATTCACAATGTTTCCTTATAAGGAAGTAGCGAGGCGTTTTAACTTTCATTTCATATAAAGATTCGAAACCTTAATTTGTTTTAACGGAAACAAATAACCTTCATGGTTCAAACGTACTTCTTTAATTACGCCAAGCCACCACATTTATTTTGTCGTAAAAGTAAACATATTGTTTGCTTCTGTAATTAAGGGACTAAGGTTAATGATGAGCTACAAGAAATGCTTCAGTTCTTAAGCTTAAGCATGTTAACCTGGACTCAAAGCTAGCGAACAGTTTTCTAATCGAGAAAGAGAGAAGCCTTTGTCTGCTAACACGGAAAGCGAGTAAGTTCGAAATGGAGTGGACCCAGTTTCATGATAAATAGTTGCCAATGTTTCCTTAAAAGGTACAGGGAAAATTTTGGACTTTCGCTTCTTGAAAGATTCGAAACTTTAATTGGTTTAACCTGATAAGCATAGACATAACTTTCCATTTCGAACGCCTACGTTAATCTACCTCAGGACAGTATATCGTAATTATTATAACGTGAAGCCAAGCAAGTTTTTGGGTGAGAGAAATGAAACTGGAAAGTTCTTGGTTCAAACCTGAGTTTCTGACATAGGTGAGCGTTGTTTTCCTAACCAGTCGTTAATAAGGACTTTAAAGATTAGAAAGGTATATTTAACTGAAACAGAAGAACCTGAGGAAAAAAAGCGTGGAACAGGATTCGAATCCATGAACCTGCGATACAGTTGAAGTGTTTCAACCAACTGACCTATCAACCCAAACTGGTGAGTAGGAATTAAGCAACTAAGGTTAATGATGAGCTCGCTAATTGTTACATTTCAGGGGCACCCAACGGTTCGTTTACTGAAATATCTGTTGGGAAGACCTGAAATCGCCAGAGATTTTTGGATTTAATTGCAGTGAAAACTAGAGATTTCTTTGGCCAAACTTCACCTCAGACTTTCGTACTAACAAATGAAATCCATCTTTATTAACAAAATCTCAGAACGACAGATGTGAAAATTAGACGATGCAACCTTAACCCGAGGGGATTACAAATTATAGAAAGAGGTTTTTTTGCGCTTCTACTGTGTACCAAAGAGTAGGGAATTTAGTTGTTTTAGTATTTAAAAAGGTGGCCTAAATGCACCTTAAACTTCAAGGGATAGAATCTCAATGTGACTACTAAATAGGGTTAACTATGGCAAGCATTGTGGCACTTTGTAGAACTCGCCCAGCCTTAACGCTTTCAAAAGCTAAGTAAAATCCGTAAAATTGGCATTAAAAGCTTGTTAGAAAACAAGGTTAGTGTATTTCCATCAGTTTAGTTTTAGTTAAGCGTAGTGTTGTTACCTGTTAGTTTGTTTTAAAGCAAAATACCGAGGAAACTTTAATCAATTTATTTTTTTAATTATAGCGTATTGAAACGTATGGGTGCTAAAATGTTTTAAAACTTCGAGGAAACATCTAGCCATCATAGCCTATGGTCCTAAATTAAGTACTGCTATTAAAATTTGGCTAAGTGCGATTACAACTTCTCGTTCTACAGATGGTAGTAAGAGACATATATGTATACCAAGTTAACATTTTTTAAAGTTTCCTTGTAGCCGTGCATGCTCAGATCGCCATATTAGCCGACCAAGATTTATTCTCTTCAAGCGTCACAGAACATTTTTCGTTTTTTCACTAGGTGGCTTCAAATTCTGTGGACAATGAACGCTCATCGCTTGCTTTTTGTCTTTCTCTCGGTCTGGGTGCTGTTGACGACTGCAGTGAGAACGAAATATGTTAAATACTGTGGTAAGAAGGAAATGAAGCTGTACCTTAATACCCCAATACTAACCTTCCCGCCTCCACCAAACAAAGGGCATAACAGACATACTGACATACCTGACATAGAGAAGGGAAAAAAAAAGCCAACAAAGAGACTGCATCAATCCATCAGTCCTGAGTAATTCGGAAATTGCAATTGTGGAAAAGGAATTCTCAGACTCCTCGCTTAAGCACGTTTTGAAGCTTTTTGGGGGCCTATCGGATATTGGATATTGGATAGTGTTTTGACCGTTTCGTTGCTGTTAGAAAGCCTCCATTTTCCGTGAGCCTTGCGAGCCACTTTCTGTCTCTGCTTCCCATTTGCAGCTGCAGTAGCAATAGGAGCATTACCGGAAAGGGACATGCTGTATTTAAACTTAATTTCTGACTTAATTTCTCACTTACTTTATGCAACTTTCTGGCTTTCTCTCATTTGGCATTTGCTGCTCCGTTGTCCAAAAACCATTACCAAGACATATTCAAGGAGACGTCACAGAAAACTTGCCCACCTGTATACACGATCAAATCATATATCGAAGAAAATTTGCCATAGAAAATTTTCTCTGTTGCATGGGGCTTAATAAAAGCAGTGCACGAAACAGCGTTAATTATTGCATGTTAGCAGAATCTGTTATCATCCTCAGGCCCTGAAGATAAAACTTTCAAATACAGCGTTACACCATGGCCTGTTATAATACCTGGGAACCGAGTCACCGCCAAAGTGACTTTTACTCCAAGTAAGTACATTGGCAGGGCGGTGGGTAGAGTTTCTCAAAGTCCGTTTTTGGTAGCTTTTCGCGACTATGTCGCGCTTGCTCACACGCAGTCGACTTGTGGCAAGTCTAGGCGGTGGGGAGGGGTCGGGTAGAAAATGGGGCGAAACATGGAAAATTGACATTTGTGTTTGCCACCTGTTTTTCTTTTCTTTTCTTTTTTTTTAGCGTGTGTGTGTTACCTGATTTTTCTAGTTTTTTTTTAGCACTTGCTTGCTTCTAAGATATTCTGAGTAATTTTGCCTAATCATCAGTTTTTCTTCTGTACACTTATTCATGGATAATTTAGTTGTTATAGTTGTTGGACTTATAGAAAGTTGCAGGGACCCGGTTGTAAATAGAGCGGGAAACGAGGAGAAACAGATCCTCCCAGCACCCATCCAACTTACTGACTCACTGGCAGGGCCGAATAAAATGTATTTAGCTCTAGAGCTACATGTTTCCCTGTATCTGTCCAGATGAGATGAGATATGACGACTTTTCACTGACCGGCTCCCGTCATTCAGTACCCCAAGCCCTACCCACTCCAACTGGGAGTTTGTTTCCTACTGAATGCCGTTCCTTTGGACCAATTGCTATAAAACATTATCTCATCTCACCTCCTCTCTTCGCTTTTCGTCCTGTCTTGCCTCACCTTATCTCATCTCATCTCATCTCATCTCATCTTAGAATTGCATACGCGGCACAAGGGGTACGGTGATATATTTGAAATCGTGAGGCACTTCAAGGTAGTTAAATTAGCAGAAAATAAAAGGAAAAGCTGATAATATTATATGGCGTCTGCATACTAAGATCTGTAAATTTTTGACAAATAACTCAAGCACAGTGCACCACACAGACATGACACCTGGAGAAGCTGTTTATTTATTAATCTTTTGTAACATTTCAAATTCTTAGCTTCTGTTGTTGAGTGGTTTCAAATATATTTTTTGATGGCGTGACAGTGAAAACCAGTAATTGAGTTAAAACTGTTATTGCTGGTAGCGTGTCGGGCTTATATTGACTCTATGTATTTTAAAACTTGTTTAGCTGTAGATGTTTTATATTCGACGGTGCAGTACAAATTCACTTCAAACGGAAAACTTCTCGCCAGGGGAGCAGATGATGCTTGCCGTTTGTTACCCAAGATCTGTGGTTTGCCTGCAGGAGGTGAGCATTAACCCTATTTTGCCTGGGCTTTTTTTGAGTTTCTGAGCTTGAAGGGGGCACCCCTATAGATCTCGAAAAGTATTCGCGCCCTTGTGATGAAACTTGGCACGTTTTTAGCACGTCATTAGTTTAACAGACTGGGTTTATGACGTGTCGATTAGGACGTTTCATGACGTCAAAATGACTTCACAAAGCAGCCATTTTGAATTTTGAGACGCCATCTTAAATCCCGAGCATGCAGTCATACAGTTGACAATGACGGCATCGAAAAATATATGAATTTGTTGTAAGAAACAGACTTAATCAAAACAAGCATAAAAAAGTAAATTATTATCTTCTTCTCACAAACGAAGGGGAAAAACCGAAAAAAAGACTGAAAAAAGACAGAAAATAGTCAAAACATCTCCTGAGAAGACGGTTGCTATGGGAACGTCAATCATCATAGACACGCCATGGACACAGAAAATTTTTCTCTGATAAATTTCAGGAAATGTCACGAGATTTGGTGATTATTCGTCTAGCCGTTTACAAGTTATAATTTGTTAAACTCAGCGCCTGCACAATGTCCCCCCTCCCTCCCCCCCCCCTTCCCAGGCTAAAGAGGGTTAATATAAGTCCATACAAGTACACATAATACCAGACTGCATTGAACAATCAAATATTGCCGTAAGGGGTTTTCGCCTTGTTTTGAAGTAGACGACAACGCCAAAAGAAAACGGTTTTGTAAGGTTATCCCATCCGTCAAGCCTGATGTTCCGTGAAGATAATATTTTTGGCGAAATTAGAACTAAACCTCAACTTGTAGCGAGGCTCCATTTTCGTTTCGCTTTATTTACCAAGTCGTACACTTCGGCGGCATATCTGGTTGAGCTATGCTTTGTACTTGACAGAACTCAGTCAAGCCAAAATACAAACCATGAGCCTACTATATTACTCAAGAATAGTCCAGTTTCGAGATGACCAAGACCCCTGAACAAAATTATATAAAAAAAATGTGTACTTGAGAGTAAGACTCATTTTTATAGGGTCTTGATACAAGTCTCAATGTGAAGAAAGATATACAATAAAACAATATACAGAGTTGAGAGTTTTGATAAGAATCAACGAGGGGTGCGTTTTACATAGCTTAAAGTGCCACTGGGACGAAAATTCATAGGTTTATTTCGGCCAAGTTCTGTCGCAGAATATCGCGTTTTGTTCATATTTTCCCAGAAAACTGAGCAACAAACCTTCCATCCTAGTATTTTTTAGCTCCAAAGTCGCGTAAAATGTGTCCGCCATTACTGAAAACGTGTTCCTTGGTGATTGCGCAATTTATCGCTCGTGACGTCAAAGGCTCACCTCAGTCGCGTTTCCTTGTGTTTTGACTGAAGATGTCTACCGTCGACTGCGAAACCTCCGATAAGTATTTCTACGACTCGGAACAGTCCGCTTCCGAAGCATCTGAGGATTCGTTTCATTCGGCAAATGAAGAATTTTTCTTCTCGTATGATGAAAGAACTGATGTGAGGTTTCAACTAATAATCTTGTCAACAAACTGTTTAAAGTTTCTTTTTCTCGCCATATTATTTGAGTTATTTGGCGGCAGTTCAAAACATAAGCGAATATGCTTATACAATGATTGTAGTTCAGGCGCCAGTTGCTCAAAAAGTGGATAACTCTTTTTCAACGGATAAGACGCTGTCCGGCGGATAAAATTTATCGCTTGCTTCATCTCGGTTGTTCAAAGCTTGGATAGCGCTATCCAGCCAGCTGTTCAGCCGCTATCCAGCGGATAAAGTTATCCATTCCAAGGTAGGTTGTGTAACTTTTATCCACTGAATAAACCTGTAGCAAAATAGACATGACTATTCGAAGAATTGATTTTTTTTAAGCTGTGGAAATTTAGACAAAACACCTATGAAAACTTTAGACTTTGATGCTCGCGAATTCTCAACCATGGGTCTATCGATGTTATTGTTGGTGTGGGAGAAAATAAAAGAAGCTATACTTTGTCTGCCGATGTTTATGTTAATTATATATTATAAAAAAGCATTGACATTTTTGGCCATTCTTGGCATAGTCTGGGAAACTTTCTTGAAAAACCGTAATTGTTGTAGTCAGCTGGCAGGCAGCTTATCGTGTCTATCACAGTACATTGGTAACACAAGTGCTTGGCGCTGCTAAATATTTTAAACAGTTTTTATAGAATTCTTTTCGGAGCCGAAAGAAGTGAAATAATCAAAACCTTTTTTAAAGAACTGGAGGCCTTGTGTGACCGGAATCTAAATATTTGTAGTCAAAATTAAAAGCCACAAGGAAAATGTTTTGCTGCTCAACAACAACATGCGGACCGCCGCGGAAACGAAGCTTTCGCTTGCCTTATTCGCTGCGTAAAAATAATAACTTGATTTTTTTTCTTAGTAGTTCGTTTACTAAGATTGTATGACAGTTAAAAGAAATAACATTTTTAAACCCTTAGGCAAATAGTGGCGTGCAATATTTTTTCCCAACTTCAATTTCCACGCACCGACGATCCGATCTATTAAAGCCTTTATCAGGAAGTTTAGGGGTGGAATGTCTTCCATTTTCAATTCTTAGGTTGTAATTACCTAACCTAAGTTTTGCTACTGCCCGAAAAATAATGTCAATCGAATGTTCACCGACTGGGAATAAAGAGAGAAAAGTTTCTCGTCATTCAGGATGGTATGTTATAAAATAAATGTCCACGCCTCTAAGCGATTACTGCTCTGAAATTAACACACGCGGAATTTAAAGGGGCATAGTCACGAGGATTTCGCAGATTTTTGATCAAAACTGTGCTGAAATTATCGGTAGCTAACTTTATTCATGCCCAACATTGTGTTTGAACATTTAAAGGAACATATTAACTTATGCCCCATTCACACCAACAAAACATGTTTAATTAAACCAGGTTTACCAAAATGAAATTCAGCAACACAAAGCTAAATGACTAGTTTAAACAAAGAATTCAAGTGAGCTTTTACTTGTTTTTTCATTTGCACTAAATTCGCAGTAGAAAAAAATCAGCAAACAACTTTTGTTAAGAAAACAATTTTAAACCTTGTTTAATTAAACAGCTTTTAAACATGTTTAAGCTTAGGTGTGAATGGGGCATTAATTTCATTAAGAGAAAACAAACCATGACCATTTAATATCGATCTAATGTCAACACGCTGAAAGAATTTGAAAAGTTTAGCCTAATTTTTTCAAATTGCAATCCATTTCCATCCGTGCCATTCGTAGCAACAGACGACAGAAAATAGTTTCCGTGAAGTAATATAGTCTTTGGTAACAAAACTAGACTATTATTTGTGGGCATTCATTGGATGTGAGGACATAGTTTTTATTTTTAAGGTGAACTAAAATAGCGTGACTATGCCCCTTTAAAAAAAAGGAAAAGATAAGCAGTACAAACTATATCGTCTTAATCACGGCGGTCAGGACTGCATTCGCCGAGGATCTTCGCGTTAGCAGACGGCAGAACTGAAAGGGTTTTCCACGACGATGATAAATTTTAAAATAGGTTAAAAAAAATCAGTTTTACACAATGCAGGGGCACCCAACGAGAAGAGGTTAGCAAAATACTTGAAACGTCATTTTCTGCTTTCTTTGGTTGTTTCAGAGCTTTTTAAAGGCATATTTGTGGAAGCTAATACAGGTTGGTCTGTTCAGCGTTTTTAGCTGAAAATTTAGGCCACAGAAAATTTTAGGAAACCGAATCCTATCCGCCGAATTTCCGAGCTGCTGATAGCTCTCCGAAAAGGCTAGCTGACCTCATGTTACATCCTGAACGACATATCTGTCCTTCCGAAAACAAAAGGAATTAATAACTCCTCTTGTTACAAAAGTCTGAGGTGATGCTTCGCCAAAGAAATCTCTAGTTTTCACTGGAATTAAATCCGAATTTCTCAGGCGATTTAAGTTTCCCGAACAGACATTCCCCGAAACGAACCGTTGGGTGCCCCTGACGATGGTGGATGCGTTGAAAAAGAAACAAACTATCACTTGAACTGCGTTACAAGATTAAGCACTTTTCGTCTTGTTCGCGCAGATAATGTTTTTTCCGGTTCTTTTTTCCATATAGTTGGAATAGGCAATGGAATGATCGACCTCTGGGATCCTTTGACATGAACAGCCCTCTGGAAAAACTCGTCTGTGAAGTGATCAAAATGCCTCTCGGGTTGAAATTCGCACTGTGTGTGAGTACGAACATTTACCTTTTTTCCATTGCGGGTTCGCTCGTAGGGCTTCGATGAAGCGAAATACCAGCTCGGTGGTTGGATTTATTGTTGTAGCATTCTACAACACAAGTACTATCTGTCATAACTGCTGCAGCAAGGAAGATTTCAAAGTCGTGCAACAAACAGTTGGCAAGAAATCTTTCCTCGAGGACAGTTTAATTTCCCGTGGCAAGTATAACCATGTGAAGGCACTAGGTTTGAGGTGAGCCTCTGACGTCACTTCCGCTCATTTGCAAGCCAGCTTCCGGAACAAGGGCCAGTAATGGCGGCCGC
This sequence comes from Siderastrea siderea, assembly GCA_964030785.1. Lineage (NCBI taxonomy): Eukaryota > Metazoa > Cnidaria > Anthozoa > Scleractinia > Rhizangiidae > Siderastrea > Siderastrea siderea. The sequence goes on along the minus strand of CAXIQD010000189.1, from coordinate 10,057 downwards.
AAAATCTCGACAAAAACCGTCCGAAAAAAGCAACTTCTAGTCGTCGTAATGAGTTGAAATTTGGCATGGTGACTACGAACCACAAACTATGTTCGAAAATGTAAAAACATGGAATACCAAAATTCTGGTCCCAGTGGCACTTTAAGAACAGTTCTCTGAGAAAGTGAAGCAAAGTTGGAAATGAAAAATTTTATCCCCCTTCATTTTTTGTGTGGAGTTAGGTTGCCTGGAGGGAGGAACAAAAATGGCCATAAAAGGGTCAGCAGATGTATCGTTACCATGGTAACCGCAATCAATCACCGGAAAAAATGATCGCTGAACCAAGGTTGCCTCTAGGCCATTTTGACCAATAGCAAAAAAAAGCCCAGACTTTTTTCGCGTTTTCTCCGAAAGTACTGTTTTCCCAGGAACTAAATTAACAGCAGAGTTTATATGGAGAATAACGTTTATGAATACTGTAAAATCTTTTTGGGGAAATCAATATTATGGCCATGGCTGTTGAGCACATTTCAAGAAAATTTGAATGAATCAAAAAATCGGCCATTTTCAACCTACATTGTTTTGCCCAAAAAAGCTTTGGATAGACCTTTCAAGCTTCAGAAGTGTTCTTTGTAATCTTGTTTGTAAACTAAATTTGATTTAGGTGGTTTTCATTGGACGAGTTTGATGAAATAGGAATTGCTAACAAGCCTACCTGGTGAGTTTTGCCAATTTCTATAGCATGCTTTTGTCGCGTTGCTTTCTCTTTCGCCCGCTCCGTTTTCTTGACCAAATATAGCACAGCGTTTTGCAGTGAGGTTAAATTTAAAAGTTTTCCCCATCTAACATCCACTCATCCATGTTTTAAACCTGAAATGATGGCGTATTTATCCGCAGATGCTTGACAAAGCCGGGACGATTGACCAGATGGAAACAGTATCGGGTGATTTTATCTGTCGTTTCTACCGTCGATGCACTGAAATTCCTCAATACAATCCATCCAGGGATTAGCCCAATTTCGATATATTAAAATTCAGTCTTAAACAATGGGCATCATTTCGAGGCTTGGGGGAATAAACCCATATAAATCCTTATATCATTCCCCCAAGCCTCGTAGTGACGTCTATTGTTTTAAGTTGAATTTTAATATATCGAAATTGGGCTATTGTCGGATCACAATTACTATCCTCAGTAAATGCATGCCTTTAACGATCTAGAGTACGCGTCTGCCTAATGTCAAACCGTACATCGCTTTTGTTAGGAAGCCCTGAAGTTGTTGTTGACTAAACGTGTAGACCGGAAATAAGTGGGGAAAGACTGCTGACCGGATGTAACGGGTAAGGGTATGTACGGGCATTAGAATGATATTTCATGCGTATGAAATGTTGTTTTTCGATCCTTTTTCGATCCTTTTTCGATCCAGTTTAAAGTGCCCCTAACCCCTGAAAATGTTTTAAGTCGTCTGGAATTTGCTTTCGTGTCTGAACAGTTAATCGAAAAAATTATGGTCATGCGATTTTTCCTCGATTTTCTATGAATTTTCAAAGTTCGGAAAATTGCCGCCACTTTGGTTCACGGCCGAGTTAAGGAGAATGAGTCCCAGTTTTATGCTGTGACGTCAGCGGGGGAAGCCATTTCGGCTAGATAGCGAGGAGATAGCACATTTTGAGAAGAAGAGAGAGCGAGAATGCCGGATAGATGTGTTGCCGCAAACTGCGGCAACGTAGCCGATCCAGCAAATCGCATTTATGTCCACGCAATACCTTTCTTTGGAGATCCGCGGCCCGAGGCGATTAAACGACGCAAGAAATGGTTGAACTTTGTGAAGACCAAACGAGCTCACTGGCAGGACACCAAGCACTCTGTGGTGTGTTCCGAGCATTTTAAAAGAGAAGATTATATCCACTGGTACACCAAGCTTCCCGGAATGGATAAAGCTCCAGTACCAAAATTAAAGAAGGACGAGTTAGGGGTTATCGTCTTCCCGACGGTTCACTCGACCGCAACAGCGAGTAAATCCGGTGAATCTCAGCCTCTTAGCAGCCGAACCATGAGAAAGGTGTGAATATTTTCTTGTTGTCAAGTCTTTCTTTTTCTATAGAACGAAACGGGTTTTCTTGTGATAGTGTGAGTTTTCAATTAAATTTTGTTGTCGTTTATTGTTCTTAGATTCTACGAGATGCTCTTGCAGAGCCATCGACAAGCGCCCCCAAAGTAAACACCGAAGAAGTATTTTCAGAAGATACGTGCGTGGAACCAGACGCTTTGACAGTTCCGGATGAATCCACCGGTGAATCTCAGCTTCCTAGTAGCCGAACCATGGAAAAGGTGTGAATATTTTCTTGTTGTGAAGTCTTCCTTTTTCTGTGGAACGAAATGGAGTTTCATTTGATAGTGTGCGTTTTCAATTTTTTTGTCGTTTATTATTCTTAGATTCTACGAGATGCTCTTGCAGAGTCATCGACAAGCGCCCCCAATGTAAACACCGAAGATTCGTGCGCTTTGACAGTTCCGGATGAGCAGATGGAGGTAATTGAGGAAGAGAGCAGATCCAGCTGCACCAACTGCAGTACCTTGAAAGATCAAAACAGGCAGCTCAATAACCAAGTAAAGTCTTTGCGGTGCAAATTGAAAGAGAAGAGGAAGGTTGTGAGAAAGATTCAAAGTCAAGGTGAGTTACAAGACGAGTTACACCACTGACAACATCAGAAGAAACTATTCTGAAAACGGGAATTAACTTGTGTTGGAACAATTGAAATCATAGACAAATGCTTATGAATATGAGCTATATGGGTATGTGCAGCTGTGAAGGGTATGTTTTGCAAGCTGAATAGTCTAGAATAGGGTATAGCAATAAACAAGTTTTGCACTATAATATTTTATTTTTACCAGGAAACCAATTATCAGAAGTATAGGGTTAGGGTTTCTGAAAATTTGCATTGTAGCATCCCCCCAGTCCCTCCTGGTTTTCTTGTCTCTATTGTCACGACACAAAAATACCCATGGCTGTTTACCACTAGAGTCAGCCAGTAGCTAAGTGGAAGGACATCCAATGTAGTTCACTGCTTGTCACATACTGATCAACATTGCATTGTATCTATTTGTCATATGAACCTTGTTACTGCCAATTAACTGGAGAGTCAATCATTACATGTATCAGTGCTGGTCCTGATATAATTATATTTTTATGTTAATTAGTGAAAAACCTTGAGAAACAGCTGGTTGGCAAAAGCAATAATGAATCTGAAGAATTAGAGGTCACTGAGTCCGATGACGGGGAGGATGGATGTCAGCTCGATGTAAGTGGAGAGTCAGAGGGTGAAGGCGATACTGAGTATGAGGAGGAGACAGACGTGACTACAGAAACAGAAACAGAGACTGAAGATGATGAAATTGGAAAAAGTGATCGGTGAGCATTTGCATAGCGAATGTAAACTATCAGTATTAAAGATTTTCTTATAAGGAAACCTGTTTTCATGGAGAAGCAAAGGTCAGAAAGATCCGTTGAATTCCTGAGGTGGAGTTTATTTCAAGATGCACACAGTGTGTTTACTTATGTGGCAAACACTTCATTGTTGTGCCTTTTATGATAGTCATTTGCTATACTTGAACTGTCAGTGTATTTTTCCTTATTTTGTAACATGGGACAACATATTTATTCAGATGCCTTACAAGTATTTGTCTGTTTTGTCGCACCTTACAGGTTGTCAATGGCTGGTACAAATTTAAGAACTGAACCAAAACACATCGTTTTCCTCAGCCAGTTGCTACTCCTGTTCAAATTCTGCCATGTCTGTAAAACGGAAAATCCAGAAGTGGAGGCCAAACAAGTTGGAACAGAGGCTGTGGTTACTACCAATTGTTCAAACCCCAAATGTCCAAAGCAAGAAAACATTTGGCATAGTCAGCCTACGATGCCCAACTCTCAAATACCAGCTGGGAATTTTCTGTTGTGTATGTCTATCCTGTTGGCTGGAAGCTCTGCCACCAAAGTGTTTCAGGTTTTCAAGCACATGGGCCTTTGTTGTGTATCTCTGAATACATACTTTAAATACCAGCGAGTAAGTACCGTACTTTTGCCTAAGGCTCATTTCTACAACCATGGCCATTAGACCTCAGGACACTTGGTAATATTTCAATGAGAAGTAAGATCCACTGTAATTAGGAGTCTTTCACAAGTTTTATGACTATCTGTGCCCCCCTCCCCACCTCCCCAAACAATGTTGAAGATCAGCCATCAGTTTCAAAACTCGACTTCAACATTGTACAGGGGGGAGGGGGGCGAGGCAAGAACATTTTTCAAATGACGGTAACGGGATGTGACTTGACCCAAGTGTCCCAAGACTAATGGCCATAGTTGTAGCTATCAAACATGGGTTTTGTGATGTAGTTATTTTCAAACTCTGAGTAGCTATATAGCCAGCTATCTTCACTGCAGTTGTTATTCATAATACAGGTTGATGACTTTAAATGACAGCCCTGTATAAATCAATGTTTACTTGCCTTTTAACACTAAAGTATTGTTTGTATGTGTATTTTAGAGCCAGTTGTTTCCCACCATCCTTGTCTACTGGAAAAAATATCACGCCAAGTTGCTGGCAAAAGTGAAAGGAATCCGTGAGGGAGTTACTGTTGCTGGTGATGGCAGACACGACAGCATGGGGCATAGTGCAAAGTTTGGAGCCTACACCATGTTCTGTTGCACTATCCCCATGATCATTCACTTTGTTCTAATCCAGGTGAATACACTATTGTAAAGTACTAATAATTGTCATACCAGTACAGAGGCAGATCCAGGGGAAGGGTTGATAAGGCAGAAATGCACTGTAAATGCCTTATTTCAAAGTCCATATGGTCAATTTTTTTGTGAAGCTCGCTCCCCGACCTGACCCCCATAGGGACTCACGCTGACTAACAATGCCCCCTTTTCTAAAATCCTGGATCCGCCCTGTGGTGTTTATTTTTCTATTCCCTTTGCTTTGATGTACTGTATTATGTGTTTCAAGGAATGCCATATACATCCTTTCGCTAAAACATCATTCAGAGGCTTATTACAAAATCTGAATTCCAGTGGGCTACATAAAGCTTTCTTTGTCATCCAAATTTACATTTTCATCTTTTATTTTGGTAGAGAAACCAAGCTGGAGGTAGCCCTGCAATGGAATTCATGGGCTTTAAGGAGTGCATGAACTTCCTTCTTGGTTATGGAATAGTGATTACAAGTTTCATATCAGACCGCCACGTCAGCATTGCAAGCCATATGAGGAAAGTGTTGACTGGAATAACGCATTACTTTGACATCTGGCATTTGAAGAAAAGTAAGAAGCAGCTCAAACATGGCAGTGTTATTCTAATAAATAAATCAGTTATTAAATTGTTACCTGTTTCAGTGTCATTTAGTGTCAGCTAAATAGGGAGTGGTCATTAACTGAATCCCAAGCACAAAAGTGTCACCAACTGTCAACTGGATTTCTTTGAAGGTTATTCCCCCCACCTGGTTGGATATGTGTATAGATTCAAGCTAAATTTAGTGTTTATCTTGCAATGTGTGTTTTGGTTGGAATATGCAGGGAATTGAAAGCAAACTAAGTACAGTATGTATGAAGCAAGCTGCATACATGCATGTTTACATTAATTAATTTTGCTTAAATTATAGGTTATCAATTTTCTATTTGGTCAGAATTCAAGTGTTGTTGTGTTCCTTTTTTTTCCAGAAATTAGGAAGGTGCTCAGTAAGGTATCGAAGGAAAAAGGCTATGAGGCATTATCGGAGTGGATCAAGCCATGTGAAAATCACCTATATTGGAGTGCCTCATCAACATTCAGTGGCAATGGCCTGGTTATTTATGCCAAATTCAAATCATTCTTGAGCCATGTTATAAACAAGCATTCTGCACTGCCTGATGCTCTGTTCAACAAATGTGGCCATGGAATGATCCATCCAAGAAGGTGGCTAAGTGCTGGTATGAGTAGTGCAGATGTGTTTGATATTTAATAATTTAGTTTGGCATCATCAATTACAACCTAGGAAATAAAGATCTCAGAGGCTTTCAAAACAAATGTCTTGTGTTGAAATTTGCAGTTACAAAAAAAACCATACTCCCCCCATGGAAGGTTTTTGTTTTGCCCCCCCTCCCCCCAAGAAATGCATAGCTTCATACTTTGCTTCTAAAAGTTTGGCTTTTAAGACCCCACCCCCTAAGAATTTCCAATGACTTGCTATGGGGTGGGTTATAGATTTTTACTGAAGCTACACAATGCAGTGCAATGACTTATGTTGAATACATGTATCAAGTTTGAGAACAATACAGTTTTGTGTACTTTACTCACTATTTCTGAGCACTTATTTTTACAACTTTTCTTTCTCAGGGTCTGTGGCATATGAGAAGCTTTGCTCTGCACTTACAAATAACAGTCTGGTAAAAGGGATTAAGCAAGCCTCACCATTTGCCCAAACAAGTTGTCTGGAGGGATTTCACTCCCTATTAAACCAATTCGCACCAAAGATGGTTGCCTATTCATATGCTGGAATGTATTGCAGGTAGCAAATGTTGTGTCTGAAAAGTTTTCTTAGTAATTCAAATGAACAAATGGTTATGAAAATGACATAAAAGATGTAAATTTCCATGAGTGTTACAGAGTACTAAGTTACTTTCGATATTTCCAAATTCCTACGTGATACCAAGGCTTTTGTTAGGTCCTCCACATGGTAAACATCAAAATATTCAAGTGGGAATTTGGAATTGGTATATTGGAAGTAGCCTGTTGTCATGGGAATTTTGGCCTAACACTTGTTGTTCAGCTGTGTACTACAAGTCATGTTTCATTTTTCTTCTCAGGCATATCCTTGCAGTAGTGCATTTTAATTTCAACCTCCAAAGAGAAGTTAAAAAGAACGCTGATGGTGTGGAAGGAGTAAGGTCTCCTACCCAAAATTCAAAAATGGTGAGGCTACAGTGCGCAATGCAAGAATAACGCAGAACTTTGGTAAGCACTCTTTTCGTAATTCATAATTATTTTACAACATACTGATAAATAAGGTTTGCATACTCTCCAGTTTTGTATCTCCACTCTCATTACATAGTACCTGTAATCTCAAGACAAAAAAAATGTCATTACAGTAGCACTTGTGACTATGCTGTTTGGGAAGGATACAGTATCCAGGGGCTGGTTTCACAAAGCCCTCCTACATTAAGATGTATCCTAAGTATTGTTTCTTAACAATAGCCTGTTGCTGGAATAACAATAGGCTATTGTCAAAAAACAACACTTAGGATGCATCTTAAGTTAAGAGGGCCTTCATGAATCAAGCCCTAGGTTTCTAAAATAATTGAAAAGCATTCCAATAGTGTCCTGCTTACACTATACTTTCTTTCATGTGAATATTTGCACACGGAGCAAGAAGAATTCAGAATAATTATTTTCAATTTGGAGGATTTATGATGGAAATTAGTATATGACAGAACGTTATTTTTTTATTATTATAGATTATGTGGAGGACATTTTCCAGACCTATCTGATGGCTAGTAAAGATGAAATCAGTGATGCTGCAAACAAGCTTCGAGAAATGACCCCAGCTCCAATGAATTCAATGTTGGAGAAGCAACCTAAAGAAGATGCTATCAAGAAAAGGGATAAGAGAAGAAGTATTGTTGTCACAGATGTTCCCCCAACAACACCAGGTGCCTTTTACACATCAAAATAATGTTTTTTTGTTTTGTTCTGCTTTTTTTAAGTGGGTGCTAGAAAGACTTTGTGCCAGTTACGTGTAAGTCAGTCTGTGAACTAGCCTCAAAATGCTGGTGTTCCCCATAGAAGTCATATTACAACTGCACCCCCCCCCCCCCCCTCTTCCAAGCATCATGAAATCTCACTCCATAAAGCTTTATATTAAAAATTTATGAGGGAGGTCACATGACCCCCTGCTGCAAATTGCTTATTGATTTGGCATATATGAGTAAACTATCACATTTTTTCAAGATATTTTGTCATGTTTCAGTGCCCCAGCCAAGTACAAGCATGACAAAAAATTCTAGCAGGCCCAATAAAAGGACACACCCAAATGAAGCTTCATCTTCAAGCAGGCCAAGAAAAAAGCCTCGTACAAGTGCATCATCACCTACCCCAAGGACAGAAAAGGGGCCTCACGCAAGCAGACCTGGAAAAAGAGCTCAAGGAAGCAAACCTTCAACTTCAAGAAGACAAGGGAAAAAATCCCGCACAAGCAAATCTTAACCGCAGTTTCAGGCTTTTGCAATTTGTACAAATTTTCCAATGGAAGGAACCAAAGGATTTCACTATTCTTGTCATGACAATGTCATTACAAACATGACATAATTGCATGCTTTTTTGATAAACGTTTCACAGGTGAAGACAGTTTAATCTGAGTCATTGTCCAACTAGTTGAGTTCTTTGTTTGTAATGTTATAAATAAATAACACTAGACACTCAGCATAATCACTTGTATTTTATGCTTTATTCTAACCCGGCACTGCGAAATATTGTGCTGAGACTCAATATTATTGTCATCCCAAAAGCTGTATGGTCTTCTTAGCCCTTGGGTACTTAACCAAAGGGTTACTTGACCCTTGTGTTCAGTTCCCAAAGGGCTAAGAGGACCATTCAGCTATAGGGACGAGAATGACTGTTGATGTGCAACTACTGGTCATTGACACAGGATTCAAGGAGTATGAAACAAGAACATCAAAATATGGATTATATTCTGGATTACAATAATTGTAATTTTTAGCTACACCATGTATGGGTTTACAGTGCCACTACTCTAACGAAGGACACCCGAGCAAATTATTTGCAAATTGACCAACAGCATACAAGTTTCAAAACAATTAAAATTGTAAAAATATTTATTTATGTTAATAAGATGCCAGTAGTATGCAGCTTTCTATTCACTAATTTGTACATAGCCATGTCAGGTTTCCTTCTCTTGGCTTGGTTGGAGCATTTGCACTGAAATACACGCTTCACCAGATAGAGCTCACAGGCACCTCTGGGAAAGCTAAATTGCACAACAGTGAAACTCATTTTCTTTTTAGGTAGTAAGAATGTTGTCAACACCAATGTTTAGAATCCTTTCCTAAATATTTATTATATAAATAATGTGTCAGAGAAACATTGTTCTAATTCTCCTCATCGAGGTCAAATCCTGTGAATGATTCTTCTTCTGCAGTGGGAAATTCTTTCCTAATTGCGGTACAGGCGCAAGCTGGGAGAGGAATCCGTTTATTTCCAAGGAAACCATAAACCAGACGAGAGAACTCCCTGTAGGCAATGCTTCGCAAGTAACTGTAAACGAGAGTAACAACAACAACTAATCAAAATTTTTGAAGTACCGTGTCATTCTAACAACACAAAACCCTACTCCAAACAAAAATTGCAATCCCCCCCTCCCCAATATTTAATTCCCACCAAAACTCCATTGAAGTCTGTATAACTGCTTATGTGTTGGAATTTTACAGTATTGCGGATTTAAGACCTTATATAGTGCCAAAAAAAAACATAATAATGCTAATAATAAAACCTTGGGAAAAGAATTGAAACAGACACTGCCTACATACTCAGGAGACAGGGACACAAACATCATAATTATTTCAAGCGAAGTTTACCTCTCTTCCGAGCCGGTTTGTTTATATCTTTCTTTCGATTTTTTACGGAACCTATCAGCTGCCATTCGAAGACTCCATTTCTGAAGACACACGGGGTTGAAGCCGGGATGCTCAGTGACACACTGAAGTGAGGTGCTAGACTGAATATCTCGCAAAACGAGCTCGCTGTTTAAGGCCTCTTGGCATCCATCCAGTTCTTTACAGCAGTAACACTCGCTTAAATTTTGAAGGAGACTTCGATCGCACTTTCCACATAAACACCTTGGGAAAGAGAACATGTTAGAAACGTCAAACAACTCTCGACATATGCATAATGATCGAGTGACTTTCCAAGAATCCACTCTTTCCGTGCCGTTTAGTCCTTTTCTCAAGCATTCGCTCTAGTTCTTCGTTTTCTTTCACCTCCTTTTCATACTGCTCTATCCACTCTTCATCGGCCAGGGGCTCGTCAGCGT
>CAXIQD010000188.1:0-10000 GCA_964030785.1 Siderastrea siderea | reverse complement strand
CAGCGTTGTAACTGCTCCAGTCTTTCTGGCGACAACTTCAATGCTTGCATAGGATTAGTGTTCTCTAACTCAACGGAAAACACTTGAAATAAATCTTCTGGCTTTGTGATTTCTTGCTGAGCAGCTCTTGACGAGTGGTCAGCTAAAAGCATCTCACAACTTGGTTTGCAACTGACCGACAGGTTGTAACGCTGAAGCCTGAGCAGCATTCTCTGGAGTCGGCAAGGTGCAGCTAGCAGTGACTTCTTGAATATTGATTCAAGGGCTTGTGATCTGTTTGCACCAAAATCTTCTCTCTGCGAGCCAGGTACTGGTTGAACCTTTCACAACCGAACACAATTGCTAGGCACTCCTTTTCAATAGTGGCATATCTTTGTTCTGTCTTCGAGAGAGTTCTTGATGCGAATGCTACTGGCTGGCCATTCTGAAGGAGGACAGCTTCTAGACCCTTGTCACTGGCATCTGTCTGAATTGTGACATCTTCTGCAATGTTGTAGACCTTTAAGACAGGATGCTGAATAACCAGCTGTTGTATGGTGGCAAAGGCTTCGTCATGTTTTGATGCCCATGTAAATTCAGCATGTTGTGTTGTCAGTTCTCTTAAAGGTGCGGACACCTCTGAAAGCTTGGGTAAGAACTTTGAGAGGTAATTGACAAAACCCAGCAAGGTAAGTACCTCAGACTTAGACTCAGGCTTGGGCATGTTCTTAATGGCTGAAACCTTATCCGGATCAGGTTTCAGTCCACCTTTGGAAATCACGTGGCCCATGAACTTGACTTCCGCTTGGCGAAGCTTGACTTTGGACTTGTTAAGCTTTAGATTCACCTGTCTTGCTCTTTCGAGTAGCTGTATGACATTCTGATCATGATTGATTAGCGCTTCTGAGTCAGTCTCACCATATCCGACCACAAGGATATCATCTCTGATGACTTTCACACCAGGAAGATCGGGAAGACACTCTTGCAGCTTCCTTTCAAACACTTCGGGTGCCAAACTGATTCCAAACGGCATTCTGAGGTACCGGTATCTTCCCAGGGGAGTCCAGAATGTAGTTAGCTTGCTGCTCTCTTCATCTAGGCTGATTTGATAGAAACCATCTTTTGCATCAAACGAGCTGAAAATTCGAGCTTTGCTCAGTTTGGGCAAAAGTTCCTCTAGTGTTGGCATTTGGAACTTGGGATGCTGAACAGCCTGGTTCAGATCCTTTGGATCCAGACAAATCCGAATCTTGGAGGGTTTAGCGACCACTACCATACTGCTGATCTACTCTGAGGGCTCCACGGCTTTAGCGATGATACCTTTCTCTTCTAACTCTCTGATCTTCTTTTTTACATCCTTTTGTAAGGCTACTGGCACACGGCGAGGTGAATGTTGGACTAGTGTAACACTCTTGTCAATCACAATTTTGGCATCTCCAATATGCCTCAAGCCACTGAAAACATCGTGGTACTTGTTCATCACCTCATCCTTTGACAGGGAGTCTTGGACAGAACTGTCATTTACTTGGTGCACAGAATTGGTGATGTCAGTGTTTAATTTGATAAGCTGCAACTTCTCACAAGTTTCAGCAGACAGGAGAGGCTTGCACTTATCTTTAACAACTTGAAACTGAAGATTGTGTCTTGTACCATTGTGCTTGATTTGCAGATTACATTCCCCTATGGGTTTCATTGTTGAGCCGCCAAAAAGCTTCAGCTTAACAGAGGATTCGTTCAAGGGTGGCTCTCCTAGCTGTGTGATAGCTGAAAGGTCATCCAAGCTTATCACATTGCATGTAGCTCCAGTGTCCAATTGACATGCCAAAGCTGTTGTGAAGTTTTCTTGTGCTGACTTGAAGAACTTGATATCAGCAAACCACTGCTTTGCTTTTGTTTGCACCAAGCACACAGTTTCCACTCTCAAACAGCTCTCATCAGAACTTGACACAGGGCTGTCTTCTAACTGGTGTACTTTGTTGGAGGCATAACACACAGAGGTGAAATGACCCTTCTTTTGACAATTGCTGCACGTTTGACGGAAAGCTGGACACTCCGTTCTTCTTACGTGACGTTGACGGCCACAGTATCTGCACTTGTCGCTTGAAGTAGGTTTCTTCGATTTATCACCAGATTTCGCCTGTTTTTCTGCTTCTTTCTTCGGGCGAGGCTTTCTTGCCGTTTTCTTCTTCTCACCAAGCTTCTTAACTTCTGTCTGTTTACTTTCCACGCCTTGAATTTTCTTCATTTGCTGCGATGCAACTTCGCTAGACATGCACATTTGGATGGCTTTCTGTAGGTCGAGCTTCTTTTCGCTTAGCAACCTGACTTTGTCTCCATTGTCCTTTAAACTGATAACAAGCCTGTCTCTTACAAAATCATCCATCCGTTCGCCGTACTCGCAGGACGCGGCCAATTTTCTCAATCTAGTGAGGTAACTTTGCACAGATTCATCGCTTTGCTGCACGCACGTGTTGAAAACATATCGTTTGTACACAACATTTCTCGTAGGCTTGAAATAAAGCTCTAAGGCTTCTAAACACTTGTCGACTTTCTTCCTGTCTTCCACCGAAAGCTTCAAATTGAGGAAAATTTGCAGACAATCGCGGCCCATTGCTGAACGTAGAGTAGCTAGGCGAATCGATTCATCCCGCTTGTCGAGGCCTGTTGCTATCTCGTAATCGTTCCACTGCTGCTTGAAAAAATCCCAGTTACCAGCCACATCTCCACGGCAGTTCCTTGGACTAGGCAGTGGGAAATTGTGCGGAATTACTTGTGGAATATAAGCAGGAACAGCGCTGGATGTGCCACTTGCTTGACTTGCTTGCGTTGGCGCTACATCTTGTGAAACCGACGACTCCACGCGGTCGCCATCTGCCGACATCTTCGTACACTTTCAAGGTACGCGTCGCTTCGAAAACACAATAAGTGTAAGGGGGCAGCTTCAACTTGCAGGCTTGCAGTGTTTTTCTGGGGACTTGAGCGAATATAAGGCTTAAAAAATCTGTTTTTGTCACCATGATGTGACATGTACACGCCATTGAGTTCTAACAAGGACTGATCTTTAATGACCAAATAAGGTAATACAAGTGACAGCTAAACATGTGGCTATGAACTACAGTGAGTCACGCTAATACGGTCATGCAAGAACTGCATATCGTAACAATATCAAAGGAGCCAATCAAAAAGGAGGTCTACCATAGCAATACATTACAGCTCCATGCCACTTCACTCCTTAAAATAAGTGTACTATAAACTCCTCCCTCTAGAAAACTTACTATATCTTAACAACAACAGTTTGATTAAAGAGTACAGCTATCACCATTAGTGATAATAATAATTAATGGTTACCAAAGTAGCCATTCAAAAAGGCCCAGTCATATAAATCAAATAGCTTCTCGTCAGATGTAAGTGATGGAGTGGGCAAAGTGATTGCATTTATGTACGTGTTTGCCAAAGGTAAGAATGAATTGTCAGCTTCAATAAATAACAGTGTGGGGTGCAGTTTAAATCCCAAGAGAGGTTCTTGATCTGACCCTGTGGTGAACCACAATGTATGGGCTAGGGTTGCTCCCTTTCTTATTCCACCTGTTCAAACAAGCAAAGAAAAAACAAATTAGGATTCAATCTAAAATATAAATAATAATCATACCTGAAAGGGAAAAGCTACCCCCTCAACCCTTGTAAAGAATACCCATTGTACATGCAAAGAACTGTGTTGCTGGGTGGTATGTCTGCTATTTCAGCGACGTTATTGCTGTGAATTGTGAGTGGGGGTGGCAGCAGTACTGAAAATCCACTGGCCATTCTTCTTACGAACTCTGTTTATAATTTACTGTGAGCGCATCAAGATGCCTTCAACTTCAAGTCTGGCCTCGCAATCCCAGTTCTGATGCCATGAAACGGTATGAAGGCTAATAAAGACACACAGAGATTCCAACAGTTAGTATCTATTTGCTGTTGTTGACTACATCCCGAGGCCTTATGTGCCACTCAGCACGAAGACGAGTGAGTGAGTGATTTGACTATATCCTAGCCCTATAAAGACACGTGTCTATTTTGTTATATAATCGAAGCGGAATCTTGTCAGGGGACAAACAAGGGGGTTAGTTTCTAAAGAAACTGTGCTGCTGCATCGGTGGGGACGTGAAACACAAACAGCACATGAAATACACAGAGCTACACATTGAAAGGATTGAGGTGAAAGAACTGTGATGAGACGCCATGAGCGTCACAAAATAGTAACTTGACTCCCCTGACATAAAACACAAAATTTTGGATTTATCAACTGAGTTGATAAGGTAGATTGGCTACCGTAAAGAGATTGAAAGGTGACGTTTCGAGCGTTAGCCCTTCGTGAGAGCGAATCAAGGAATTTTGGGTTGCACTTTGTTTATATGGGGAGTGGTGGAGCTACACTATTGGTGGAAACATGGTAACGTGAAAAACAAGAATAAATTAGTTGAATGAAAAGCATTCGTTGATACCGTGGGGATTAAGTGTTCCGATTTGAAAAATGAATTTTTGTTCTAGGTTCTTACAGCTTTCCGTGTTACCCTGGTGTAGGAAAAGGCCGCAGATCGTCATGTGTTGGCTAGAATGATTAGGGAGATTGAAATGTCGGGCGACTGGTTTGCATGCATCCTTGTCATTTCTTTCAACGTCTCGTAGGTGTTCACGAAAACGGTCGGCTAGTCTCTTCCCTGTTTTGCCAATGTATATCTTTTTGCACAAAGTGCATGTTATCCAATAGATAACATTTGCGGAGGTGCATGTAAAGCGATCGGTGATTTTAATCGATCATTGGGTCCTGTTATTTTGTCCGCATTGTGAATGAAAGGACAAGTGTTGCATCGTTTGCGCACGCATTTAAAAGTACCCGGTTGATCGCTCTCGTCCTTTTCCTTGTGACGGTTGCAGTGCTGACTGTCGATCAATCTGTTGAGCACGGTGTTGAGCTCTGTTGACAACAGAGGTAGGTTGTTCATAGGTTAACAACAGTTAAATGAACAACAGTTCGTAGGTTACATCGAAAATCAATTTTTCAACCAATTTAATGGCACCAAACCTAAACCTTACGGCCGCTACATGGATGATTGATTGGCACTACTTCATCTAGCAGAGAAGAACTTGATCATTTTATAGCTTCTGTTAACTCATTTCACCCTGCGCTGAAATATACCTGGGAAATATCCGAAACTTCAATTGCTTTTCTTGACATCAAAGTTTCAATCAATGGCAACGGCCTATCCACCAGTGTGCACTACAAACCTACAGATTCCCACAGTTATTTGTTGCATTCATCCTCTCATCCTTCCCACGTCAAAAACTCTATCCCGTTCTCTCAATTTCTTGGACTTCGACGTTTATGTAGTGATGACTCCGATTTTTCCAACAAATCAGAGGAAATGAGCCATTTCTTTAAGAAGCGTGGCTATCCTGACTCTGTTGTCAACACAGCTCAACACCATGCTCAACAGATTGATCGACAATCAGCACTGCAACCGTCACAAGGAAAAGAACGAGAGAATTCCATTTACACTCACTTACCATCCACGTAACCTCGCAGCCAAAAACATCATTTTAAAGAACTCTAAGTTACTCCAAAATGACAATGAAACAGGAAAAATCTTTTCACAGCCTCCATTGATTTCATTCAAACACAACAGAAACATAGGGAACTTTCTAGTTAGAAGTGCACTTAAATCTGATGATCAACCGGGTACTTTTAAATGCGCATGCAAACGATGCAACACTTGTCCTTTCATTCACAATGCGGACAAAATAACAGGACCCAAGTGATTGATTAAAATCACGGATCGCTTTACATGCACCTCCGCAAATGTTATTTATTGCATAACATGCACTTTATGCAAAAAGATATACATTGGCAAAACAGGGAGGAGACTAGGTGACCGTTTCCGTGAACACCTACGAGACGTTGAAAGAAATGACAAGGATGCATCCAAACCAGTTGCCCGACATTTCAATCTCCCTAATCATTCTAGCCAACACATGACGATCTGCGGCCTTTCCCTACACCAGGGTAACACGGAAAGCCATAAAAACCTAGAAGAAAAAATTATTTTTCAAATCGGGACACTTAATCCCCACGGTATCAATGAACGCCTTTCATTCAACTAATTTATTCTTGTTTTTCATGTTACCATGTTTCCACCAATAGCGTAGCTCCACCACTCCCCATATAAACAAAGTGCAACCCAAAATTCCTTGATTCGCTCTGGCGAAGGGCTAACACTCGAAACGTCACCTTTCAATCTCTTTACGGTAGCCAATCTACCTTATCAACTCAGTTGATAAATCCAAAATTTTGTGTTTTATGTCAGGGTATTCAAGTTACTATTTTGTGGCGCTCGTGGTGTCTCATCACAGTTCTTTCACCTCAATCCTTTCAATGTGTATCTCTGTGTATTTCATGTGCTCTTTGGTGTCCTGGAGCAATTTTTCGACACTGTCAGCATCGTCACTGTCTCTGACACTTAGTTTCCACATGCAAGGGATCACTGTACCACCACCTTCCTTATTATGCATAACCCATTTCTGGGATGTTGGAGGCTTTTTGCTAGCCGTTGGGTATCCCTCGATGATTCTGTTGTATTGCAAAGAAATTTTACTAAGGATTTTAACCAGCTATTAGAATAACTTTCATTGCTTAAAATGCTTTCTAATATGATAATATTTGGACCAACATATAAACACGTTGGAAAATAAAGTGGGATATTCTAAAGTGTCAATTTTGGAAAGATGTGGTCTTTATCGCTGAGGTTTTCCCAAATTTTTCATAGGCAAAAATGGAAAGATATGACTGTTTTTGTTACTTTTTGACATTAAATGTTAAATTTTATTTTTTGGTCGGAAAAGATGCACATAAAAAAGCTGATTTTGTTCGTAAAAACATACATACTCTTGGTGTCGGGAATTAAGTGTCGTAGCCTGATTTCTTCCACAAGTACTTCTTTGTAATGTCCTAGCAATATACATGATCCACAAACAACGTACTTATCAGATCTATCAAACTATTCAATGTGTACATATTATGGCAAAAAAAAAACGCTAAAAATGAGTGTTCAAACATCACAATACTCTTTTAGGTTCTCACCTTTCACTAGCTTCCTCCCACGTTTTGCATCCTGTCCCATTTATAAAAACGCGCCTTACATCCCTCTTTCTTTAATAGGGCGTGCATCTATTTCCATCCATCGTTCCAGGCTGAATTAGTACGTATTTTGGAATAATAATTGCAATATAAATGATCCACAAAAACGTACTTCTAAGATCTATGAAACTTTTCAATGTGTACATATTATGCAAAAAACGCTAAAAATGAGTGTTCAAAAATCGTAATACTCTTTTGGGTTCTTACCATTGACTAGCTTTCTTCCCACATTTGCATCCTGTCTCATTCATAAAAACGCACCCTACATCCCTCTTTAATGTGGCGTGCCTTTATTTCCATCTCTGAGAGAGTTATTTCCCTTGGTGGTCAGGGCCTTAAGTAAATCGTGGATCTCTTTGGTTTGAAGTTCCCCCCTTAAGCACTTGAATCTGTATGGAGGACAGTCTGCAACCCTCTTCCGCAAATTACAGAAACGTTTTGCCCTTCCAGCTCCATCTGCTGTACAAATCAAGAGGTTTGATGAGCAGGAAATGCTCATCTTCTTTAGGACTACTAAGGAATTACACCAATTCCAACTTTGCAACCTGCAAAAATTAATGTTTTATTTTTTAGGTCATTAAAAGTGACAAGAGGAAACAAGAGTGGCATGGTGAAATGTATTCATTTCCACTAGTTTATGTCGGTTGTTGTTGTTGTTGCTGTGTATGGGGATTTATTTATGAAATAGGTAATTGGTGTCTCAGGCGACTGGTACATTTAAGGTTTTCTTTGTTTAGTACTGAACAGTCTTTTTCTCTGCCAATGCAACAGTAAAGAAGTAACTAAATTAGTACAAATTCCCCCGTTCAGATTAGTTTGTGTCTGAGAGCTGGATATTAAATTTCACAGCGAGATTTAGTAAATTCGTTTTGAGGAAGCTAACAGATGATGTTTACACATTCATTACCGACTCTCCAATCACGACATAACTTGCTTCTTTTCAAGACAGGTTCTTCTTTCCCTCGAAAAAGGTGCTCAGTACGATTATGCAAATTGTTACCTAATAATAAAAGTATGACTAGTGGTTTCCATTGGAAAGTGAAGTGCTGCAGGTAAAGCACATACAGAGGAACACTGGTTTAACAGCCAAAAGTGAATTTTCTTTTATAATGACAACAGATGGCCTTGAACACAAAAATCTTGGTCGGTGAACACGTGGACAGTGAACTGCCCGTCACGGATGCCAGTGACGCAACCGTGACACATACGTGATGAGTATGTGTTTCCAAATCTTGAATGGAATAATGGAGAACGAAATACAATTAATTTTAGGCAAATACGTTACTCAGATGAGAACATCTTTGCTTAAAAGAGAGTTTACTCAGATAAGAACTGCTTTACCTCAAGAAACGAATCACGTTCAATCCCCGCTTCATCATGTAACGTTTTCTGCACCTGCTTTCAAACTCTTTGCCTCCTTCGCAGAAATGGGGCTTTCAACACGAATAAGGCAAAACAGGATTTCTCCGGTGTAAGTTTACCGCATCCCACTTTATCAATGGTCGTGTGCTTGACAATAATCATACTTCTGGTAGTTGTTGTAGTTTCTAACAAGGTTAATGCATACTCCGCTGTTGTTTCAGAGGAGGGCTGGATGGCAATCTTGGGGTCGCTAGTGTCGGCCATTGGAGAAAGCTGAACATCATCTTGTGCAATGAACACACTTCAGGAACTCAATTGCTGCTATTTTGGCGACGTTATTGCTGTGAATTGTGAGTTGGGGGTGGCGGCAGTAATGAAAATCCATTGGCCAGCCTTCTTAGAAACTCTGTTTATAATTTACTTCGAGTATGTCGAGATGCTACTAACTTCAAGGCTGGCTTTCCAATCTTGGTTCTGATGCACGAAATGGTATGAAGGCCAATAAAGACGCACACATGGAGATTCCAACAGTTAGTATTTATTTGCTGTATTTGACTTTATCCTAGCCCTATAAAGACACATGTCTATTTTGTTACATAGTCAAAGCCGAATCACATGTCAGGGGAGTCAAGTTACTATTTTGTGACGCTCGTGGCGTCTCATCACAGTTCGTTCACCTCAAGCCTTTCTGAATGTGTAGCTCTGTATTTCATGCGCTCTATGGTGTCCTGGAGCAATTTTTGACACTGTCAGCATCGTCACTGTCTGTGACACTTAGTTTCCACATGCAAGGGATCACCTGCACCACCACCTTCCTTATTGTGCACAACTCATTTCTGGAATGTTGGAGGCTTCTTGCTAGCTTTTGGGTCTCCCTCGATAATTCTGTCACATTGTAAAGACATTTTACTAAGGATGTTAACCAGCTATTACAGTAACTTTTATTGCTTTAAATGCTTCATAATATGATATTTGGACCAACATATAAACACGTTCGAAAATAAAGTGGGATATTCTAAAGTGTCAATTTTGGAAAGATGTGGTCTTTATCGCTGAGGTTTCCCAGATTTTTTATAAGCAAAAATGGAAAGATATGACTGTTTTTATTACTTTTTTGACATTTATTTTTTGATCGGAAAAGATGCAAGGAATTAACTGTCGTAGCCCGATTTCTTCCATAAATACTTCTTCGTAATGTCTTTGGAATATAGATGATCCCAAATAATGTACGTATAAGATCTATAAAAATATTCAATGTGTACATGTTATGCCAAAAAAGGCTAAAAATGAGTGTTCAAAAATCATAATACTCTTTTAGGTTCTCACCTTTCACTAGCTTCTTGCCATGTTTTGCATCCTGTCTCATTCATAAAAACGCGCCTTACATCCCTCTTTAATGTGGCGTGCCTCTGTCTCCATCTCTTTGAGAGTTATTTCCTTGGTGGTCAGGTCCTTAAGTAAATCATTGATCTCTTTGGTTTGAAG
>CAXIQD010000187.1:0-23555 GCA_964030785.1 Siderastrea siderea | reverse complement strand
CAAAACTTGGCTTGCTTTCGTTTTGAATAATCCTTCTTCAGACGCTAGAATCGGACCTCTGCACTACTCGCCGCCATTATTATTATTATTATTATTATTATTATTATTATGATGATGATGATGATGATGATGATGATGATGATGATGACTTCTGCTCAGGTTGTCGAAACGTCAGTCAATGTCACCTCAAACAGTCCTTCTCGGGACTACACTCACCCGGACGATCACATTTTACCGAATTATTGTTGTTGTTGTTATTATTATTATTATTATTATTATTATTATTATTATTATTATGACTATGATGATGACTTCTGCTCAGGTTGTCGAAACGTCAATCAATGTCACCTCAAACAGTCCTTCTCGGGACTACACTCACCCGGACGATCACAATTTACCGAATTATTGTTGTTGTTGTTGTTATTATTATTATTATTATTATTATTATTATTACCTTTATTTATACACAGTTAAAATTCATCAGGTAATCTCACCACAAAACTGCCCTAAACCTGCTTTCCATGAATGCCATGTCTTAACTCTTACTTATAAAATTGTAACTTCGCCATGGCTTCTTTTGTTTCTTAAAAAATTGAAAATCTCATACGAAAGTATCCTGAGATATTAACATGTGAACGTAATTACAAGTAATAATATAGAACTGCACCAGTGGCCTTTTTTTCCCCTGATCCTAGAGAGGATTGAGGGGCCAAATGAAACAGCCCTTGCCTACACTTGCACTTTATTTTGTAGTTTATACAAGACTGGATCCAATTTGCCTTCTTCTTGCAAATGGAAAACAGGAGACTGCTTGCTGTTTAAGTGACGTTTTATTAAATGTCATCATCAAAGCAGCCTAGGACCCTGTTGCTGAAAAGCCTGTGTGACTATTAGTGAATACATGCAACCCAAATGCTTTCAAGAGCTAGTGTTGTAATGTGTTGTTGGGAAAGTAAAAAATAGAAATTGGGATTTGGTAAATTAGCCACCAGAAAGGAAAGCTGATGTTTTGGCGTTAAATTTGCTCTAATGAATGGCTAACACTCAAAATGTCAACTTTTGAATTAGTTTGTGGTGGCTAATTTACCATATCAAACCAGTTGATGAATCAAGATTTTGCAAATCATTTTCTTGCATTGTTATCTTGCATTTTAAAAAATAGAAGTATATCAGTACTTACACAAATCAAACTACGTACTCATGACTTATATTAAATAGCTTTCCATCAACCAGTCTGCAAACTTTTTATTTTTCGTTTTCATGTCTGCAAACAATTTATTTGGGCTTTTTTGCTTTTGCAAACAATTTTTTTCAGGATTTTTCATCCCCCCCTCCAAAAAAGTAATGGTCCGTCCCTAAGCATACCCCGAATGTCCTAAACTCTCAATGGTCTTAAGCACTTCTCCTTATAAGTACTGACGTAGCTGAAGTAACTTGTACTCTGGTGTGGCAGGTGCTTTGTCTATGCAGGCCATAAACGCCGCCTTCCAGTTTTCATAAGTCTTCTTGTTTCCCGAAAATACTGGGAGAGAGACGCGCTTGAGTTGTCTCCACATGTCATGTCCGATGGCCGCTAGAGTTCGAGTTGAATCAAATGGTGTCGGGTTGAACTCAAATGGCGTCGGTGACGGAGCACGTGGATGGGGTTTTAAGTCTTCTTCCCATCTTTTCACTCCCATGGTGGGTTTTGCCGCCAATTGCTATGATGCTGAAGGTCTCGATCACCCAAGCGAGGATGAATTCGAATTCTATCTTCGTGTGGAAGACTTGAGAAGGCTTGAGAATCCAAGCGTGGTTCATTTGGAATATTTTCTTCTTGTCGAAGGCTTGGGAAGGCTTGAGAATCCAGGCGCGATTGAATTCGAATTTCTTCTTCGCATCCCTCTCTAACACTGTCTCTCGAACTCTCACTCGAAGACTCCTGTTTTGTTTTATCCAGGTATTCTTGTCCCCTATTCTGCGCCTCGGTAAATTCGTTCTCTAAGTGTTCGATTTCTCTTCCGAGCTTTCTTCGATTGTATCGGTCTCTTACTCGCGAATAGTCTCCCGAAATGTTCTCCATAACACACGTTGCTGTCTCCAGGGCCGTATCAAGCTTTCGGCGTTCTTCCCGCACTGCGCTTCGTCCTGGTGGATGGTCATCATCGCTTAATGCCAACAACTTATGTCTGGCTCGAGTAAAATTAGTCTTCGCCTTAGCCTTTTGTTGTTTGAACGTCTCCAAACGCTCTGCAACATCCTCTGATATGTTTCTTTGCTCCTCTTCAAACATTGGCTTTACCTCGGTGTAAGAACCTGTGAAACTCACGGATGACGTAAAACAAAGGAAACAAAAACATTTTAAACAATACCGTACAGCAAAACAAAAGCTACCAAACAAAGAAAATCTTGTCAGGTTCTTACACCGAGGTAAACCCCAAACATTTCGTCAGGTTCGCTTTGACATCTCACACTCCACGAATATAAACGACAGATAACCTCGCTCCGCTACCAATGTTTTGATGTGACAAAACATATATTTACTCTTGTGATGATACAACTTCTTTTCCGTTGAAATTCTTGCTCGCTACTCGATTTTCAATTCTGTTTAACACAACTGATAACTTTTCTCGAACGAACAAAGATACTGACTAGCACAAAAATTATCCGCGCTCCTAATTTTTAGTACACAACCTATGCATATAATTTAGAAGTATTTGCATGATTTGTAACACTCTATAATTAGTCCCATTGTCTTCGACTTGAATAACTGATTGTTAACAAACCAGGTCCCTTGAGAACAGTAGTAGTAGTAGCAGCAGCAGCAGCAGCAGCAGCAGTAGTAGTAGTAGTAGTAGTAGTAGTAGTAGTAGTAGTAGTAGTAGTAGTAGTAGTAGCAGTAGTAGTAGTAGGTAGTAGTAGTAGTAGTGGTAGTAGTAGTAGCAGTAGCAGAAAGACACTAATAAAGTACAAAAAATAAAGAAAAGGAAACAAAATGACTATTTACGTAATTATATAAATAGATAAAAGATAAGACACAATAAAACCGTCCGGGGCATTGAAATATTATTCTGAATAAGAAAGAACGAGTGAATGCTAACTAATTAAAGGTACTTTACAACTAATTTGAAATTGATCTTGTAATAAATAAAAGTTACATCGTACTAGGCGGTGTAGAATTGTTCTAGACAAAGGGGCAAAGCGTAGATTGAAAAATTTTAAGAACATATGTCACAAGTCTCACACTTGTCTATAAGAAGTGATGTCTTTTTTGTTGATGTTTTGTTTGAAACCGTTTCAGGCTCGATCTTTCAGGGTCGGCTGAGGGCTTACCTTTCCCCATAGAAAGGGTCCGAAAAAACGCAGTGAATGTGATGTTTGAAAACGAGGGATGTTGAAGTCAGCATTTCTTCTTCTATAGCTAGGTGTGAAACTACCGTAGTTAAATAACATCAGTTTAGTAGCTACAATGTATACCTGGTATAAAACAAACTCGGTGCCTGAATCCTTGTATTTCAGAGAGTACCGGGTAACCCAGGAATTGTGGTACTCGCTTCCTTGTGTTTTTATATCCGTCACCCATGTGGCTTTCAGAAAATCCACTTGAATAAAGGTAGTTGATAAGTAAAACAGTGCTATACTTGCACACCAGGCTTTTGGTCCGTTAAGTCGTCCCCAGGTTGCAGAACTAAATTGAATGAACGACTTTGATTGTGAAAGTTGGTTGTCCTCAATTCGTTCGTCCTCCATGCCAAGCGGAAGACCACAAACTGAAAGAAACAAAATGAAAAGAAAATGAAATTCCTTGTTTGGGACGTTCGCTGAGTGACTTTGCAGGATTCATACTCCATTTTTATTCAAATAATTTTCATTTTATTATAGCTCAAGCTTTTATTGCAGCAAAGTGGCAAATTCCACTTTCAATCAGCCACTACCCCAAGGCGGGTCATAATTGAGGCCAAACTAATACCGTTTCTGAAATTCAATTTAGCAATTTTTGCACGCCGATTTTTACTGCACTCATTGAAACACGCCGTTTAGATTTTAAATCCGGTACTAGGACGACGCTAACGGTTAAAAAAATGTCGAGATTAGTAGCTGAAGTACCATGTTCATCGGGAATCACAGTAAAAAGAGAGGGTCCAAATAAGTGCGCTTTAATCGAAAATTGAAAAACAAAAAAGGTTTTTTTTTATCGGATCTTTCAGTAAAGAAACTATGGCAGCAAAGTGTAATGAAAACTACAAATCAATCCTCTATGATTGCTGTGGACTGTTCTTTTGGCAGTCAACATCCCTAGCAGAAGACCGGGCACCACGGAAACAATAGACTGACAACAAACAAACTATCAGAAACAAAACAAATGATGAGAACAAAACTAATTTTGGGAGGAAGATCCGGCAGGCAATTCAAAACTATCGTTGAGCTGGTAAGAACGAAAAGGTTCAAGTATCCAGCTTGTGTGTGATATAGGTGAAAACAATCAACCTCGGTCTTTGTGTTCACCAAATATTTTTTTGATCAAATTGAGCATTACAGCTACTTTATTACATGAATTTTTCACGACAGGTTAATTAATTTTCTGATACAGGATTTGAATTTTGCAATTGTTGGTAAAAATTCGTTATCGTTTGAAATTGTTGGCTTAAGTCAGTTAAGTCTTTAATTTAAGTACTTGTTTGTTGC
The DNA here is from genome assembly GCA_964030785.1 of Siderastrea siderea. Classification (NCBI taxonomy): domain Eukaryota; kingdom Metazoa; phylum Cnidaria; class Anthozoa; order Scleractinia; family Rhizangiidae; genus Siderastrea; species Siderastrea siderea. Next base: position 18,890 of record CAXIQD010000187.1, on the reverse strand, counting down.
CGCAGTTAATGACTCTTCAAGAACAGACCAGTCGTCCTATAACCACCTACTGCTATTTCCATATTTTAACAGTAAATATTGGGTCTTTCAGAGGACATGCGGAACCCAGGGGACAAAAAAGAGACAAAAAGTATCAAACCAACAATGACAAAAATTCATCTTTAATTACGGTCAAGACTTCTTCATTTTAGACAATTTTCAGAACATTTAAGAATACATATTATTGAAATCGTGTCATTAAACTAAACAAACTTTCTACATTTTTCTTTTTTCACAAAAAGTTATGTGTTAGCTAAACATACAAACTTTAATTTATTTAATTATTAACTTCCGTTTTCAGCAAACACAATGGGTGCGATTGTAATACGTTCCACTGACTATTCATAGTAAACTTACAGTTATATTGTAACCTGGCCTTGGTTTCTTTCCTAACCTGCCTTCATATCAAACATTGGCAGTTTATAAACATGTTTAGTTAGCTACCCTCGATATGTTTTATTAAAAGAAGTCCTTCTGCCTCAGAATTGGTGGCCTATACAATTTAGGATCCCAGATTTCAGTATCTTGAGCGCTTTGCTTAGATTAAATAAACATGTTTACTTGACATTAACGGTGTCTTAGACTCTACCCAGACAAACCCGTGGTCGATTAACTAAACGGAGTTCGTTTAGTGGAACTCGATCTCGTCGCTGGCCGTTTTTAAACTTTACTGACACAAATGAACCATCAGTACCAGTCACGGTACCAGCTCGATACCATTCTTTCATACGAGGTACGTGAACTGCTATGACTTGTGAATTAACTGAGATGTCCTTCATTTCTGGAATTTTATCTATCACCAGTACGGGTTCACTCCTCTTGTAACTGCACGTCTGACGGTTGTTTACTTGCAGGGCGAAATCAATGTGAGTGGCATTTAGCTTTATGATGTTAGCCTTGTAGTAGTTTAACGAGTTTTTTTTTTTGGTCCATAATCCCCAGACCTCTGCACCAACAAGGATACAACCTAAAGGAAAACAAAGCAAAGACGTTATTTACATGTTACGGTAAGTCAATCGGCAACAAGTGAACGCAGAACAGTAGAAACACGTTATTTTTGTTTGAAAAGGAATCAACGAACATAGTACAGAAGTTAATAATGTTTAAAATGGCCAATGGTTATATCCTTGGGCTTATCCAATTGATGGCAATTTCTTTGTGTTCTTCCATTTGTAAAAGAAAAAGTGAATGGTTAAGCTTGAGGTTATTTCGGAACGCTACGAGTTTTTATTCTTTGGAATAGATCGTGGGGAATAGATCATGAAAATTTCCATTGCAGTGAAGATATCAACTTAAGCAGCCGAAATTTAGATGAACATTTAAGGATAAAAATCAGCGAGAAAGGTTGTGAGGTGATAAAACTTAACAACGAGTAACATATTTAGCATTGTCAGTATGTGAACAAATAGTTTTGCGCGGATGGAGTCCGATTGCGTGTTCAGGCTAGGCTTCTTCTTCTTTATGAACAACATCTTATAAATTAAACAGTCTTGTTTTGTCATGCATTTCTTGAGGATGGAAAAGTTACTGGTAAGGTCACCGATGGCGGCATCGAAACACAGTGTTAAACTATTCTCGCTAATTTGTTATCCTTGAAAAGAGAAGAACAATCTGAAAAAAATGCAGCCTTAAATGGGATTCGACTCCATAACCGTGCGTTACTGGTGCAGCCCTCGAACTTACTGAACTATCAAGGCAACTGGCAACTGGTCATTTGTGAGATGGTATTACGTAGAAGGTGAATGCCGGAATGAATGAATGAATGAACGAACGAACGAATGAATGAATGAATGAATGAATGAATGAATGAATGAATGAATGAATGAATGAATGAATGAATGAATGAATGAATGAATGTGAATATGTGAAATAATTATATGTGAACAATGTAATGGTGGCATCATTTATTTCATTCGCAGTTTACACATATCATTATTTAGTATGTTCACATTTATCTTTTCGCCATCTAAGATCTTAATACCAAGTCACAGATGACCAGCTCCCAGCTGTTGGCTTGATGAATCAGTTGGTTAGAGCGCTGCCCGGCCCTGCAGTAGTGCAGGCTCATGGGTTCCAATCCCGTTCAAGCCTGAATCTTTTAAATACAGAAGAAACTTATCAACAGTAGTGTTATTACCAGGATTTGGATCACAGCCGTACAATTCCATTCTTAAGCAGACGGGGAAAGTGTCAACAACAGGATAAATCCGTACACGTTTGGCAACAAAAGGCTCCTGGAAGTAGTATTTCACCACGGAGGAAGCGTCTTTGTTTCCCTTTATAGTCTTTGAAAAGAAAATACAACAAAAGCACGATGACTAACAATGTAAAATCAAGCTAGTAATTACCAAACAGAAGACGTAACTGAACCAAAAATGATTTCATTCGTATAAGGATAACAAGACCAGTGTCCCAGCATAGGTCATAAAACCTACCATATTAACTACGGCAAGTGAAATGATGTATTTGAAACAGTGGAAATAAAGCAGTAAATCAGTAGCATCAACAAAGAAAGCAGTTAATTAATATAAACTACTGATCAGTATGTCCGCCTTGTTTGTCTGTGTATCGACACTCAAGCTCTCTAGTGCGCCCTCCCTCTCCCTAGTTTCCCAGCGACCTGTTTCGAGTGGAGACTTGTATTACGTACAAAGTTGCTAGCAATAACAATAGTGTCATCTCGTGAACATTTTCTATTTCGAAAGGTATCTATGCAATCGAAGAATTCTGACCTTCTGGGATCCAGACTCATTGTAGACGAGAAGCGTTGCACCAGCATAGAATCCGATTGTGTATTTTTTAACCCATTTGTTAAGCCTCGTCTCTCCCTGCGTAGCTATGGCCGTCAGCTTATAAGGTCTATTAAAGTCGATTTGTAGGTACGTTTGACTTGTTGTACACCAGGACGACCGTCCATTAAGCCGTGCGTAGCTGGATGGATGACGAGGGTACGAATCAGGTGATGTGATCATAAAATCCAAAATCTTAGAATTTTCCATACCGAGTGGCCTTGCACAGTCTGTAAATATCCAAAATGCAAAAGAAGGAATAAGTGGAATCCTCTCTTGTAAAAGATGTAAGTTCATTCCGGGAATTTTGTCTAGTATTAAGATACTTTACTGCCATGAACAATCCTTATAATTTTTAAGACCAAAGATAATCGAACTTCTTTCTTATCTGACTTACATAATTCCCAGTTAACCCATTAACTCGCAACCTTTTCAGAACAAAAAAAAAAAAAGAAACAAAAACAAAACACTATGTTAAGCATTGATGCTGAAAATGAGGTTCCTGTCTGTTCGAATCCCTGTCCAAACGTCTATAACTGCATCCGCAGCCCGGAATCTAAACTTCTTTTCCATTTCTTAGGTTGTTTGGCCAATTTGGCATCGTGCATGCGTACATTTCAAAATTAAAGAGCTCAGTCCCGTTGTTTTGGTACTCAATTCGGCCCGGATTCCACGGGTTAATAAAAAAATACTGAAATTGAGTTCTTGCAGCTATTTCGAGTCCTTTCAGCATTCTACTGAAAGTTATGGCAAAATAACTTGAGAAAATGCTATCTGTAAGAAAAATTGGCCCTTTGCTTAAACACCAGAAGAGTTAGGGAACCACTGTATTATGTCTGTGTGACGTCAGAACTCTCAATGTGAATTTCAAGAAACCCGTACGTCAGATTTTGCGCTTGGACGCGTTTCACCTGCTAGCGCTGATTTTATACCATTCCATTTCAGGTTCAGGAACTTTTGTTTGCTCTTGCTACTAAATGTCATTAATGCCAGGAAAACTCTTCGGGCGCCCTAACTCCCAAACGCCCTGAGCTAAATAAGCCACGGGGAAAAGCAAGACTGAAAGCTAAAAAGAGCACCAAGAAAGCTAATTGGGAACTAACGAGGAAAGGGGGTAAACCATAAAAAAGCAGCCTATTTAAGCTGGTTGAGTCAGTTAATGTAGTTCAAGTGATCAGTAGCATTTAAAACTGTTTGTTTGTTGTATTAGCCATTTTTTACTTACTAGAACAGGTGGGCGTGGACTCGGACCATTTACCATTCTTGCAGGTTATCACGTGACTGCCTACTAAGTCAAACGGACGTTTGCATCTGAATGTGACGTTTGCTCGGCTTCGATAATCATCTCCCACTTTTGCACCTTTTTCAGGCTTTCCAGGATCATTACATTTAGCTGTGGAACAAAGTTACGAAAAAGAAAAAAAGTGGATATCTTCAAAGAATCACAAAAGAAAAACACTAAGTAGAAACATTTTCCTGTCTTTCCTGCCCGCTCCTCTTTCCCTCCTCGTGATTGATTCTTTTTAATTTCTTCAAAATAATTCATTTGAAGGTCGCTGAACAACGTTGTTTGAGGATCCCCTATGTCACGTTAATCAGCAACTTTGTGACCTTTTAGTGATCATCATTGCAAGCGGACTTATTTCGCCTTGGCAATTGTCAGAGGAAACATGTATTTGCTATAAATAAACAAACACTGATGCCACAGGGATATTTGCTATAAATGAAGAAACAATGACACTATGTAGTGCTTTGCTAGTCTTACCTTCACAGGATGGTGTCGGATCACTCCACTTTCCATCTTTGCATGTTATATTTGACGCTCCGATGAGGTCATAAGTTTGATTTTTGCATACAAATCTTACAACACTACCATGTTCATAGTTGTTACCAAGCGCCCAACCATTTTGAGGCCTTCCAGGGTCCTGACAAAGTTCTGAAAAAAAAAATAAGACTCGAGCATGAAACAACATTATGGACTTCGAACGAATTTACAATAGTCGCGTGATTTAGCTCTGCAACTTTAGGCTCCTCATGGAATCGCACTGCTGTCGTATGCAAATCCGAGCACAGCGGTGTTTAGATTATCATTCTGGCTTTGCTTGTCGGTATTTTTTTTAATTTTCATCAACGTCACTTTCTTCGCAAGAAGTTACATTCGATTTCTGTACGGAATTCTCTGTTGGATATCCATTGGCCTTGTGTGTGCTATACTGCTATCATAGCGCATTCTTGCAACTTTTCCAGCCTTGAGGCCTGATTCGCAGGATTTGGCTCTTTAACTCAAGGTGTCCATATCGTTTCTCGTCCCATAGTTCTTTCATAACTTCAAGATAGCCCTTTCTTGTGCCGTTCTCATTACAAGGAGGGTTCCGATGAACTTATTTCCTTTGCTCTTCTCTTGCACTCTAGAATATCGCTGTTCATTTGCTCCTTCCATTTAAGCTTCTTTAGTTTACTGAACATTTTAGCAGCGCGAAAGCTTTCAAAAGCTTTCCGTCTAAAAACTGTATATATTCAAACCAAACATTACTCCCAACATTACTCCTCTGAAAAGTAATTCTGTTCTATACGGCAAAAGTGATACGGGTAAAAAGATATCGGCAGTGAAAACGTCTTTTCAATCCGTACGGAACAGTGCTCTTGACGAATACAATCAACCAACTCAACTCTGGAACACTCCGTTGCGTGTTCTGGAAGTTCTAATTAAAAAAAAAAAAAAAAAAAAAAAAAAAATAATAATAATAATAATAATAATAAAACAATTTTTTTTATTACAAAGTGGCTAACTATTAACATAATCTAATGAAAAATCTTATCTACATTTAATCATTAAAAATGATGTAAAGATAATAAATTCTCAACTTACAAGCTACTCGTATTTAAAAATATGTTTTAAATAATAACAGTTTTGTTTTCCCGAGAGTCTTGATGTACCTCTTGAATCGAGGGGAAAGCAAAACTAACTGTTCCCCGAGGGATCTACCTTTCCTTTGTATTGAAATTAGAAGGACGAAGAAAGCTCATTCGATTCTTTTGTTCGACAGTTGGCGACTCTCGTTCGTTATAAAAGGCTGTCAACATTCCCAAAGCCGTTTTTGTAGATTTTTGTGCTTTTATTCCGTATGGTGCACTATTTTTTAGTTAAGAGGTTATAAAAACATTTTCCCACTAGACTTTGGCTACGTATACTCGACAGCAAATCAACGGCGCAAACACAAACTTCACTGTTTTCCCGCTTAGCTTCTCACGGCCAAAATCCCCGCCACTTTTGTGATTCACCGGAAGTAGAAAAGGAACTGTTAATGGATGGGATCCCGCGCGGGATACAATTCATGAATTATTGCCCGCTTGAAACAGCGAATGGGAGCAAGCAATTGAACGAGAGACCAACAAGCTATATAACAATTCAACATGTTTTACTTGGATCATTTTTGTTGACTTACTCCTACACTCCGGGATGCTTTTGTCCCACGTTCCGTTTACACAGGATAAAACGCGTAGACCACGTAGGCGATAACCAAAGTTACATCGGATCTCAACTGAGGAGCCATAGCTGTAGTCATTTCCGATGACTCTTCCGTTTTGCATAAGAGGCCTTGGATCTATACAGGAACCTTCAAATAAAAATATAGCTTTTCTTTGGTCACAGAGGAAAGACAAAGTAAAAGTTATCTTCTAACCATATTGTCAACTATAATTTTCCTTTTTCACTTGACGCCAGTCAATTTATGGTCGGCTGGATAAAATTTGTTACAATGTTTTTAAGTGCTCTGAGTTTGGTTTTACTGATCTACCAGTTGCATACTAGTAACATCCCTGGAAGGGGCTTAGACTACGATTATACAGACTTTAATTTGGCATTGAAATAGTAACTTCTTTTGTAAACACATCGCATGTTGACTAATCTATAACAATGCGTCTGGAGTTCAACAGGCTGACCCTAAGTAAAGAATAATAACAATGATGGTAAGGACTGAATCTTTAATTTTCGTGAATTATGCATGGTACTAAAATTTTGGGATTGAGGGTGCTAGTACATCATTTCATCATCATGTCATGTCTTTACCCTCATAAAATATAATTGCCACTACCACTGCTAAATCATCGTCTCAGAATAATTTATATCTAATAATCCTAAAAGAAGGTTAAACTGGACAGCTTTTTCTCAGAGGAGTTTTTTCTGTAAAGAAGAAAAAGAAGGAAACGCCTTGGCCCAAGGAAAATTTAACATGCCACGCAAAAGATTCAAACCTTGGCAAGTTGGAGAACTGTCATTCCATTTTCCGTCCAGGCACACGATCTGCCTTGAGCCCTTAAGTGTGAATCTACCATTGCACGAAAAGGAGACTACAGCTCCATGTTTAGTCTGGTTGTTGTGCAAATTACCATTACTTGGTGCGTGTAGTGGACTACAGGACGCTGATAAAACGAATAAGAAAAATTGAAGTTGTTTTCAATACATAACATGTTTACACGGGACCGGTTCCGAACGGATTCAAACGGCCCTAAAATTGGATCGGATAGGACCTCTGTATAGACGAGACCGTTCTGGAACCGGTCCGGAAGGTATCCAAAACTGAACCTACTGTTTTACAGGTCCAGTTTTGGATCCGTTCCGGACCCGTTCCATAAAGATTCCGCGAAAACATCTGCATCGGTTTCAAGCGGTTCCTTGTAAACAGAAGCCGATTCGGTCCCGTACGGTTCGGAACGGATCCGGTCCGGTCCGGTCCGGTCCGGTCCTGTGCATTACTAAACGTAGCCTAACTTGTAAAAAAATACGAATCATCAAAAGCCACCCGCAAAGGTACTAAACCGACAACGAAATAACACAATAGCTACAATCCAAAACCTGTGATTCGATGAAGTCAAAAACTGCTACACAAGAAAATGTGAGTCTATTTACCTTTACATTTTGGCCTTTCTGAGTCCCATTTGCCATCAACACATGTTATCTGATTGTTGCCTTCTAAAGTGTATCCCTGCATACACTCGTATATGACAGTCTGCCCATGAGAAAAGTCATTTCCAGTTTTGCTCCCATGTGCTAGGAGTCCAGGATCCACACAGGAAGCTAAGGTGAAAACAGTAAGTAATGGCAAATGAAACCGACTCATTTCTGATTATAGAAGTGGATTTGTTTTGGCGTACGTACCTCAAACTAATTCAGGAGACAATGCGCTTAAATTTAATAAAAGCTAAAACTCCAAACAAAATAGTCAGTTAGACTATGCGTTGTATTTTGCCTTAAAGCTTTGTTAGGAATATCGGTAATTACCAGGAACTTCTAGAAATTTCTTGAATGTTCTCATGTTATTTGAACAGTCACGTGTATGGAGAAAGTTCGGCAATATTCTTAGTCACGCGAAGCGTAAATGTTTAGAATAATCTAGAATTGCATGACTCAGCATTGTTAAAAATAGAGTAATTGTAATATCCAAAAATAGCGAAGCTTAGAAACTTCTGGAATTTCTCTGATAACTATATAAGTAGTTCTTTAGTCAACATGACGTCTTGCTGACTCGGTCCTAACAGTGATGGTGCTACGATGTAAAGAGATTGAGAGGCATAGCTTTTGACGCTCTGTGTTCCCCTAGTAAGACAAAAGTAACAACAAGCAAGCACTTCTTATGGGTCCGGGCTTCGAGTCAGTGTTTCCAAAAACGATTTTAAAATAAGAAAAAAGTTTTCAGCCAAAGTCAGTTAACGCCGTCTCTAAAAATGCTCGTATTGTGTTGTTTGTTTTACTCCTTACAAATATTTTGATCTTGAAGGGACTATAAAATTCAGGACATGGTCAAGTACTTCATCCTTATTTTGATTTAGTTAAGGACGGTGTCTCCGTTTGTTACTGCGCATACGTTCTGCGCATCTTGGGATATTCGGGTTTCTTAAGGAATTTGTCCACTAATACAACTATATTTTTGCGCGGTTTAAAACTTTGTGTAAAAAGTTCTTAGCATCAAGGGCTATCAGAACCCAAAAAGAAAATTGGGTCTAACCACGCATTTTTCAGAGATAATTGAGCTTAAATCCGGAAAGAAATTCCCATACATTCTCTGTATTTTAACGCTTTTTTGGAATTATGGTTGATTAATTATCTCTGAAAAATGCGTGGTTACCCACATTTTTCTATTTGGATTCCAATTACCCTTGCTAAGATCTTCTTTTCCCCCATAGTGATAACCTTTGCAAAAATACATCTACATTAGGAGGCACTGTCCTTAAAAAGGTCGCGATTACTGCCACCTGCCAACAAGGGGTGACAAGGATGGCCCTTGTCGAGAACTCAGTGCCTTGATCGGTATTTCACCCGTGTTCAAACCACTAAAAACCTAACATGGCGTAATGTAACGTGCATTTTTAATTCTTGGGCCTCGTTATGTTCCTAACCTTTGCAAGATGGGACACTTGCATTCCATTTTCCATCGTTACAGTGTAGAACTTTAGATCCAGTCAATTTGTATGACACATCACAAGCGTACTCTACATTGTTACCGTGCGCAACACTTGCACCTCTTATCAAGACTCGTTTGGATGTGTACCCATTATCAGGGTTTCCATTGTAAGTACATCGACCTGTCAACAATAAATGGACGTCACTTTATTATTATTATTATTATTATTATTATTATTATCATTATTTTTAAACAATTCCTGAATGCTAACATTCGTTAGGTATCTCGTAAAAACAAAATAATCAGTAGGAGTTCATGTCAAAGACGTAAGCAGCATTTACTATTTCTCTACTACGTCATTTTACCACAGAAGGTCAAGAGAACACACAACTTTAGAGCACTCGTCTGCGCTCACGTTATGATAAAAAGAAAGCAAACAAAACAAAAACAAACAAAATACATTTAGCCTCAAGGAGCCATTGTATTTTACTTTCACAAGTAAGCATGCCTTCCCTTTTTGTGAAAGAAACGTCAATGTATTCGGTTGGTAGTTAAACAGCGGCAAGTCAGTGATATAAAAAAAATTACCGTAAAAAGGAACAAAACTGAAGACATCCCTCATAGTAAACTATAGGGTACGCAAAATAATCAGAGAAAATGTCAATTTTTAAGTCTTTTCAACGCAGAATCCTGTTTATCGTCTCTTGTTTGTTTGTTTTCTTGTTTCTTTCCCTTTTGGCAACACTTACCTTAAAGAAATTTACTCTCAAACAAACTAGTTCATCTAAAATCTAAAGTATAAAGTACGTTAATTCCTACCTTTGCATTCAGGTAGAACACCACTCCACACTCCACCAATACATTTAATTGTCTTATTTCCCAGTAAGTCGTGCTTAGAATTGCACTGGAACCTAACCGTTCTTCCATCCCGAAAATCGTCGTCCAAACGTTGGCCGTTAGCTGGTACACCAGGGTCTGGGCACAGCGCTGAATTAGAAATGGGATGCAGGGCTTTCAGTAAAATTTGAAGTAGGCAGCTGGTTTGAATAGAGTAACTGCCTGTATCAACAAGGGGTTTGAAACAATCTTTCTTTAATTGCTTCAGTTTAGGGCAAAAAGTAGCCGACTATTCTGAGCAAAATAGCCAACGCTTTTCGTCGGCTGTTGGTGCTTATTGAAAGCACTGGCCGGATGATAAGTCGAAAGCTAATAACAATCTTCGATTTTTGTGGCTTAGTGTTATTCAAACAATATGCTGATATAGTACGATTATAAACGATATGAGGTTTTAGTGGGAAATATTCAGATGACGCAAACAGTAAAATAAAATAAAAATATAACATTTTAATGTGTCAAATAAATAAAAAATTAATTTTCAGGCCACCAATGAATAGGTGGCGCCACAAGGAGAACATAGCTTTGTTATTTCTTTTGGGTACTGGCGTTGACTGGTGCGTGATTCAAACCAGATAGAACAAGTTTAGGAGCACGCAAGCACATACGTATTACCAACCAAGTGAAGAAAATGTCATCCTTTCAATTTCAAACTTTTGGGAGCGTTTTCTTCTTTTAAACATTTTTGAGCGTTTTGGCAAAGTTGTAGCTGTAACGTTCTTGACAATACAAAACATACAGTGTATCTCAGGTGGAAAGAAAGAGATCAAATTTCGAGTTGGCCTGGCGTCCGTTTTGTTTTATTAAATGTAACTTACAAATAGCTCAACTCATTACTTTAAGTCTGACAATTATTTATTTTTGTTAAATCTTCTCTCACTCCTAATGCGGAGTAGAAACTAGAAGGCAACAACTTTGTCATTAATCTTATAATTATTTTGAGCTTACCAATACATTTAGGCACAGGGTGACTCCAAACACCACCCATACATTGACTCCATCGATTGCCATCAAGCTGATACTTAGCATCACAAACAAACTCTACCCATGCTTTGTGTTGGAATTCGTTCCCCCGCTTCCTTCCATGGATTGGGGCTCCCGGATTGCTGCATGGTGCTGTGGAAAAGCCTCATATTAACAAAAAAGTATAGTGTATAGGGTTCGTAGAGGGCTGAGGCCAGGGGCGCATTCCATTCGACCAGAATTTCCGGAAATTTCGGTCCGAAAGTGAATGGAACGGTTCTGTCCAACCCATAAATTTTTCGGAAAAGAAGGTTCAGCTTTCGAGGTGGACAACGTCTTTCGGTTGGACCGGTCTGGTCGGAAATTTCTGTTCCATTCGTCAAATTCTGGTTCAAGTACCTCTCTGTCGTACATTTCCGGAAATTTCTGTCTGAAACTGAAGTGAACGGTTGGGTCCAACCGAGCTGGTGCAACCAACCAGAAAATTTCCGGAAAACACTGTTCCATTCACAGCATTAAAAAACTTTCGAAATTTTCAGCAGGTATTTTGGGTAGAAATGGTTAGCGCCTCGGAACTCCCTGTAAACGACCAAGAACAAAATGGTTTTAGTAAACCATTTTTGTCAGAATAATGACCAAGGTTGGACACTTCAACCTATCAAGTTTATATGAGCTCCGGCGAGCGCAACAGTTGCCTTTCGCGCAAGTGAGATGGGCCGTTTTGATGGCGTCCGGGACCGCTAAACTGTATTTTAACATTAGCTACACGAATCCTTATTTGGTGGATGCCAATGCAAGTGCAAAGAGGCCATTAAAAGAAGGAATTGTGGCACAAATAACACCACCCCAACATTAACTAATGCAGTGTTGTTGGTTAAACAAACAAACAAACAAACAAACATACTTACCCTTACATAACGGCGGATCAAAGTTCCATTTCCCATCATTGCAAGTCAGTGTTTTCTGTCCTTCAAGAGTGTACTCAGCATCACATACATATTGAACTGTTTTACCGTGTCCATAGTCAGAACCTATCTTTACTCCGTGATCTATATCACCAGGTGATTGACAGGAGGCTAGAATGACGGACAGCAAAAAAGGTTAATTGGTAAGTCTAGTTCAATGTTTCTGACGAATGAGGGGAAAAGAGTGATTATATAGCATGACAAAAATAATTAAATAAATAAATAAATAGAATAAGTAAATGAATAAATAAATAAATAAACTTAAGAAATAATTATTAATAATATTATAAATAAATAAATTAATTAATTAACTACTGCACTGCCGTTATCCAGTGAAAGGTTGGTGGAGCTGGTATAAGGCGTGCGCCGTTATAAGTCTGCGGATAGAGAGAGATAGGAACAAAGCTTTTGACGCTCTCTGTGCGACTAGTAACAAAGATGACAACAACAATGTTTATTTATTACTTAGTCGCAAAGGAATATGGCCGTGTGTAAGGAGCTGTGACAAAATAGAATAGCATAAAAGGTTGTAAGCATATGTAGTGCTTTAGTCCTTTCCTTTAAAGTGCATCTAACCTCAAAAATTGTTTTTCGCTAATATAAAATTTTGCACCTATTTCAAAAACATTTAGCCATTATTTGCAGTTTTTGACTTTTTTATGGGCTTCAAAACTTGCGTAAAACAAAGCATCATTTGTTGCACGGCCGAGTCAGAAGGGGCGTGGGTCTATTCCTGATTTGACGTCACAAACTGCTTTGCATGCATGTTTACAAAGACGTAAGGAGATGAAAATCAGTTTGTGATGTCAAATCAGGAATAGACCCAAGCCCCTCACTAGCTCGGTCGTGTAACAAATAATGACAAACTACCTTTACAGCCTACAAAAAGTCAAGACTGAGGGGGATTTAATAAAAAAAAGCCGCAATGCTTTTCGAACGGGTGCAAAGAGTTATTTTAGCGAAAAACATATTTTGGGGTTAGGTGCACTTTAATTCTTTGGGATCGTTTTAATGGACTTTACTAACAAAATTACCTTTTAAAAGCTAATCATGCTAATTTGACGTGCACGCTTTTGGCTTACGTACCTTTACATTCTGGTCTATCATTGGTCCAGCGACCATTGCTGCACTCCTGCATATTAGCTCCCACCAAAGTGTAACCTTTGAAGCATCCATAGGTTATTTGTACGCCATGTTTGATCATGTCACCTTTCCTCATTCCTTTGTTATAAAAGCCGTGCACTGGTCTTCCCATAAATCTGCAACGAGCTACAAGAATATGATGCCCTTAATAGTCAGTCCAGCCAGCCATTTTGCTTTCATGTCGAGAGGTGAATAGTGTATGATACCCCGAGTATGAATAACCAAAGCAAGTTCATCTACCCTCCGTGAATTCAAAGCATGTTTGCTTGGCCTTCGCAAGGTTTTTCCTTTTGTTAAAGTATTAGGATGAATCCAGGTGCTTGCGCATTGTCAATCGCATGCTTTCGACGCCGAACTGACAGCATTTTCTTACCCTATTCTATTAACGTTGTTCGTGGACATGATGTCACCCACAAGGGTACAAATTTCCAACTAATTTATAACACAGATTTTAAAGTCATATTTTAGAACAAAAAGGCGTTCACAAAAAGAAGTAGTGTTGAATAAAATCACGGTCTAAATGCCTGTTGTGCACAAATTCTACAAAGCCATCTTGAAAACAAGGAGGACAGAAAGAAGGAAAAGAAAAAAATGACAACACCAATCAATTTCGCTGTCTTGGAAAATGACACAGGCCTCCAGAAGCCCCCAAAACATTCTCAAGACAAAATATTAACCATATCTTATAAGACATTAAAATGTTAACGCTTGACAACTGTGACAGTATGATCCTGTATGCTCGATCGAACGTGTTTCTCGTCTTTAATTTTTTTTTTCAAGGAAACAAGACACTAACCTTTACACTCTGGTAGGCTGGAATCCCATCTCCGGCCAACGCAGCGCAGTTTGCTGTTTCCAAACAAATCATAATTTCTATCACAAGAAAATGTGACTTCGTCTCCATCAAGAAAACTGTTTCCGAGCACTCTTCCATTAGATGGGGGACGTGGGCTTCCGCAAATACCTGATAATGCCAACAATCGATAAATTGTTCTGTTTCTTCAGTATTTCAGAAACTAAAGAGTTAATAACAGAACGGTGGTTGTATAAAAATTGCAGAAAATTATTCCTACCTTTGCAGACAGGAACCCGATTGTCCCATTTGCCATCATTACACGCGATAGAGGCAGCGCCAATCCTTTGATATCCTCCGAAACAAGAAAACTTTACAGAGCGTCCATGCCTGAAATCTCGATCCTTTCTCCAGCCATGCACTGGTGTGACGGGCTCCTGACATGGAGCTATGGAGACCAACATCAACAGGGGAAAAAGAAATGCTGATTTTGTAAATGATCTTTCATTTCTTTAGATTTGAGGAGTGATCTTCGTCATGCAAAGGCATATACGCACGAGATAGCTGAGATTTCAAGTAGCTTGAGATTTCAGTCATAGGAGTGTTCAAAAACATGGAAGAAAAGTTTTTGATGAATTTAAATTGTCCAAAGATTATTATATATTGTTATTATTTTTGGATTCAAGAAACAGACCACGTCTGTTACATTTTCATATTGCACAGGATGGTGCTTGGAAAACAAGACCTTAAACATATTATGGCAAATTCGACGAAAACACAAGGGAATACCATATTTATTTCCTGCTCCTGACCACGTGATAATTATTAATTTACATAAGGTAGAAGCTCGATGCGATGAACTGACACTGAAAGGCGAAAGGGGTCTATTTTCCGTATAAGATGCTTCCGCACGATTAAAAGTATATAAAAAGTACTGGAAAGTGCCGATGTGTATTGCTAAGGAGCCTAGCCGAGGAAGCTGTGCCAATATAACGTCTAAATTTGTTCATTAACGTGCAAATCATTAGCAGGACAGTTCGCAGGTGGGAATAAATTGCAAATCAACTATTCAAAAGACAAAATTCATGCTACATCAAGAGACATTTTATAGGACACTCAAATGCAATATCGAGTTTTAAGTACCAGTGCTATTTGACACAGAATAAACGAATTAATAAATCAGTTTAGGTTTTAAACAAAATAACGCTAAAGAGGAAACTGTATAAAACAGATACACTGAGGTGGAAACTGCATAACACAGAAACAATGAGCGTACCTTTGCAACTTGGTTTATTATTGCTCCATTTACCATCTGAACACTTTATCGTCGACACACCCTCCATGACGTAATCTCTGGGGCAAGTGAACCTAACTGTGTGGTCATGACGGAAGTCTTGGCCGATCTTGTTTCCTTGGTAAGGAACTCCAGGATCCGGACAAGGGGCTGATAAAATAAATAATCAAACGAGAAAAGAAGTTCTGACTTAATGACTAAACATGACTAAACTGCAAATAGCATAAAGCACACTAAAAAGGGAAACGGGTTGAATATATCACACATGTTAACCTGGTTCCCAGGATATCAGGCCAACTTTTGTCGGCATGGACTTGCAATTTGCATCTAAGTCTCTTTTGGAAAATAACAGGCAAAGGCGACTTGGAAGATTTACTATGAAATCATTGTCTTGTGCACTTCAACCGAACCACCAAACGACTCATTCAGAACTATTTTACAACTTTACCTACACTACCGCTGAGACGATAAATATAAGGTAAAGCTCAGGCGCACATCTCCTTCGAAGAAAAATTGTGGTTTAATATAGATAATTGTGCTAAGAGATAGGATAACTAAACAGAAAACTGGAAAACACAATCCGACTAGGGCTAACGTGAAATTTCCAGATTCCTTATCGTCTACATATTATTTATCACTTTGTTTTTCAAGATTGTAATATAATTACCTAGACACCGTGGAACAGAAGCACTCCAACTTTTATCAGCTCGACAATAGATCTTTGACGTCCCTTGTAGAGTGTAATCCTTGTCACATATAAACATCACAGATCCGCCATATACGTAGCCTTTATCGACATTCTGCGTTCCATGTAAGGGTGTTCCAGGATCACCACAC
The DNA here is from genome assembly GCA_964030785.1 of Siderastrea siderea. Taxonomy (NCBI): domain Eukaryota; kingdom Metazoa; phylum Cnidaria; class Anthozoa; order Scleractinia; family Rhizangiidae; genus Siderastrea; species Siderastrea siderea. The sequence continues at coordinate 2,772 of CAXIQD010000187.1, read as the reverse complement.
TGAACAACTATGGCGACAGAAATCATTCGCAATAATCACTCATATCATGAACGAAAAACCAATAAACTCTTTAGAATATTTTACTCTTTGTAGATAAGACATTTTATTTCCATTGTAAATTTTTCAGTACTTACATTTTTATTAATTTTAAACTGGTTGTAATGCGCATTTGAAATCTCGCAGTTTGAAATTTGCACAATATAAATAAATTTGTTATTTATTTGTTATTTAATAGCACAAAAATACATCTTTGAAAATGGGTAAGTATACTAAGAATAAAACCTCTAGAATATCAAGTCTGCAACGTTATTTTTAACATTATTGGTGTAGATTTTCTTTGGGAAATTTAGCAGTTAAGTAGAGCTAAATTACAAGTAGCTCACCAAGGTATATTTCTACGAAATTGGCACGTCTCCTTGAGTGAAGCGGTATCGAAAAGAGTTTCAAATAGAATATCAGTAGGACCATAAATGACTATGAAGTAGTCTTCTGCACGCTTTTCAAGCAAGCTTTGAAGTAGTCCCTGTTGTTCGATAGCCAAGTAATCTTATATAAATGTTATTTTTTACGATCTCTGGTTTTGTCATTAATAAACTTACGTTCGCATGTTGTAGGGGAGCCACTCCACGTTCCATCACTCTGACATCTTCTCGCTCTAGAGCCTTTCATTTCGTAGCCCCTATCAGTACATTTGAATACTATTCGCTCTCCAAACGTGAAACCTACTTGCTCAATAATGTCTCCATGGGCTGGCTTCTTCAGGGGACCACAATTCACAGCTGTTGAAAATGAAAACTTACATTTATATGGCAACTTAAGAAAACTACCGTTAAGCTACTGGTTGCAATACATTTAGGGTTGTCCTTCATATGAATGAAGTTAACATTTTTCGGGCAATTTGTCTTTTTTCTACGTTCCGTAGTTTTCCTTTCTGGTTGGGGGGGGGGGGGGGTCCATCGAAAATTTCTGTTTTATTCATTCATTGACCACTTACCTTTAAACAAAAACAACAAAATCAAAAACAAAGTACGTACAGATTTAGTTTGGTTACCTGATCTGACATATTATTTGGAGATTTCAGTGTTAATGGAGATATCCTGAACGAAATGTGAGAAAGTTACGCGTTATTTGCTGTTGGTTAAACGTTCTGGGAGAAATGGTGGTGGGTGATCGTTCCCCCCTCCCTCCATAACGACAAGAGCATTACTGGGGGGGGGGGGGGGCATGGAGAGTGTATGTTCCGTCCAAAAAATTTTTTCGCGTATGCAAATATATCTTTTTTTCTACTAACGAAGAACTTTAACTTGTAAATCTAAAAGCCTTATTTATTTAATTGAATGTAAAAAATGCGCTACACGTAACCTGCCTTGCCAATACATTGGGGAGACTAAACGACATCTTCACGAACGCTTTGGCGAACATCATCGTTCCGTCCAAAATCATCAACAGCTTGCTAACCCAACCCCTGTTTCGGAACATTTCAACTTACCCGGGCACTCCGTCAACGACATCCGTCTCATTCCCTTGGAACTAATACATACTAACCGCGACTCCGTAAGAAAAGCACGTGAGGCCCACTTAATTGACAAGGCCAAGACACTTGAGCCGCAAGGATTAAACAGACGTGATGAGCTACATTAATGACACTTCTTTTTCAACTACCAACCTATTATATTCATTTATTTTAAATTTTTAAACTTTTATGTTAACGGTCCTGTAACGTATTTACTCATTCTACTTTTGTAGCCCCTGAAGAAGGTTTGTTTTGCAAACCGAAATATCGGGCAATTTTTTGTTTCATACATTTTTTTGCTTTACGTATTTCGTCTTCTGTGTCTTCATTTCTTTAACTGCCGTAAGGATCAGTCGTTCCGTATATTTTTTTACTTCAAATGTTTTACTGATCCAGGTCTACTTAAGATCCGGCAACTCTCAACGCCTTGTCGCTGTGGTCTTTCCAGTTTATAAACTTTGCAAAATAACATCATTATGTCACGTGTTACGGAAATAACGTAACGATTTCCGAGCATTGGCCATCTTGAATCTGCTAAACTGAATTCACGATTTGTCCAAAACTTTAGAAAACTGCAGTCAAAATCGGCTCAAAATAGAAAAACGCTTACACAATTTGGCAGTCAGGAGGAAAATGAAAAACTTTTTTGACACGAAAGGTGTGTACTGCGAGAGGTATCATTCCTTTAGGTCATCATCATCATCAACCCCAGTAGGTCCCACTTGTATTTTAAAGTGCATTGTAGTAATATGGTAAAGCCTCTAAAAAGAAATCCTCACATATCTTATATAAATCCCTTTAACCGATTTACCTTCGCAGATAGGCTTCGCACCACTCCATTCCTCATTAGCCTGGCATATTCTGTAAGACGGTCCTTTGAGCTTGAAACCCTCAAAACAGACGTATCTTATCTTCTCCTTGAAGGAATAGACATATCCTACAATCCTTCCATTAGATATTTCACTGGGACGGCCGCAGCTTTTAGCTATACAAGGTAATACAAATGCTGTTAGCCACATGTGGAGGCCGCTAAAATTTCATTTCCAGCTGTCTACAGCCATAACATGTTAAAACAACAGCAACAGTTAGATAACATAGAGAGTATTGGAATTAAAATTACAGACTCTTAAATTTGTATTTAAAAGAGTACTAGAAGAGTTACGCTGCTGCTCATAGTAATGAAAATTATAAGTATAAAAGTTTACAGTGCGTACATCGCCGAGTAATTCGGGTGTCTGTAAAACCCGGAACAGCCCCGG
>CAXIQD010000186.1:0-17000 GCA_964030785.1 Siderastrea siderea | reverse complement strand
AAACCAGAATAAGAATTCTTGTCACTCAAAGGCTCTATTACCTTTTGTATATTTTGCATTGTGATTTCTGCCAAAATTGTACAACATTTTAAGTGCTTAGACTTAGCTGCTATTTCTTTCAGTTTAAGGTATATTTTGGTGACCCTTAAGAGTCGTTTTACTTAACCGGTGAAACAGTATTTAACAGTTAGTGTCTGTTAGTCAAATCGAACAAGAGATACATGCGACAATAGAATTTGTGTGTAATAGTGCCCATTAGTTTAGTCCCAAATTACACAGGTTCAGCAAAATCACTCTAACATACTGAAACAGTTAACTTTCCTACACCTCTCTATACTGGGAGTGCAAAGAAGGCAACCGTTTTGGGCTTAGCCTCCCCATAGAAGCCAATACAGCGAGAACCCTCTTGGGCTGGTTTAATTCTTCAACGGCATTATGTTGCATTGAGAGACATAATACGAAACCTAACAAACCCAGAGGGCCTGTTTTGGGTAGTTTGCTGAAGAGCAACACTGAAAATCATGATTTTTCCTTCAGCATTTGCTGCTGTGACAGCTGTTGTTCCGTTTATTGGCACATACTGGGCTGCAGCACCTGCTGTACTTGAACTGTGGCTTGTCCAGGGACGTGGAATATTGGCTGCTGTGCTAGCAGTCTGTCACTTCTTACCAACTTACTGTGTAGATGTTGCTATTTACAGTGAGATCAGTGGGTGAGTAGTTTTATTTTATTCTGTAATCTAGTTTAATTTTTTATAAAGGTGTCGGGGGTTTCAGAATACACATGCAGTATTTATCCAGGATCCCGTCACTCCATCGCCTTGATAAGAACCTGTGAGCCAGTCGGCGGTGGTTAGCTTCGACCACAGACCGGGGATCATCACGTAATCCATTTCTCTCCCATATCGGATGTCGCCTTATCAAAACACAGCTGACAACTGCGTTCGCCACTTCCACATCACTTGTTGTGTTGTGTTGTGTCGTGTTGCTTGAGTTCATTGCGTTTTTGCTGAGATGGTTTGTGTTGTTGTGTTCGTTGCATTGGTGTAGTTTCATGAGTTTGTAACTTGTTGAGTTGGTCATTTAGTTTTGTTGGTTGTCTGTTTTTGAGGAACTAGTTGTATTGGTTTTGTATTGGTATTGGTTTTTGAGTTAATTTTTGAGTTAATTGTTCGTGTGTGACCATTGAAATGTCCTTATAAATTTGCCGAAATAAATTTGACTGTCTTATTCACGAGATGCTCTCAGTCAAGAAGACTTTCTTACTCACGAGATGCTCTTAATCATAGAACTGAGGCCATCTAATCAGACTCTATACGCGCTAAGTTATTTACATAAATTACCCCCACAAATGTCTCGAATTTTTTCCACCTTTTTATGTTCAGTTTCATGTTAAAGTCACTCAGTGTTAAAGTCACTCTGTGCTTAACATACTAAAGGACTCGCACCGCAATAATTTTTATTTTTCTTATAGTACACACATGCTTTTTTTCCCCACAACTCAAAGGACGTATAGAACCTCTTAACGATACTGACATCTCGACCAACACAACCAATTCGACCAACACAATCAGTTCTGCCAGCCAGGCCAGTACAACCAACCCGACCAACTCTACAAACACAATCAACTCTACCAACTCGACAAACTCAACTAACTTGACAAACGCAGTCGCACACTGCATTAAAACAGTAAGGGAATTGAAGGTCACATGCAAGGCTAGTAGTTTAAAGATTAAGCGAACTGTGCCGTACTAACGTACTAAACGTGCGAAAGGAGTGCAGATAACGCAGTTAGTGCCGTAGTAACGTACTTAACATACTAAAGGACTCGCAAATAACGCGACTAATGCTGCCACACGTACTAAAAGTGCTGAAGGAATTGTGCCGTACTAGCGTACTGAGGGAGTTGCAGATAACGCGACTACTGCCCTGATAAGGTACAAAAGTACTAAAGTAAAGGAACTGTAGATAGCGCAACTAGTGCCTTACTGACGTATGAAACGTATAAACGGAGTTGCAGATAACACCGCTAGTAAAGGAATTGAAGATAACAGATAACAGTATTGGTGCCGCACTAAAGTATTAAATGAGTTGAAGAAGTCGCGACCGTTGCCGCACTAACGAACTACTAAACATGTTAATGGACACGCAGATCACGCGACCGTTGCCGAACTGATGTTCTAAACATATTAAAGGACATGCAGATGACGCGATTGTTCCCGTACGTAACGTACTTAACATGTTAATGGACATGCAGATAACGCGCCTGTTGCTGTTCTAACGTAGTAAACGTGCTAAAAGAATTGAAGATAACGCAACTGGTGTTGCACTAAGGTACTGTAAAAGGGAATTAACGGATCACGCGATTAGTTCCATACCAAGGGAACTGACGATAGCGCAAATAGTGCCGCACTACGTGTTAAGGAAATTGCAGATAACGCATCTAGTATTGTATGAGGGGAAATGCAAATAGCGCGAATAGTGCCTTTCTAACGTGACGGTGTAGTTCAGTCGAGCTGGACGAGTTAGTTGTGTTGGTTGAAAGACCCAAAAAAAACACACACCAGAAAACGAAGCTTTGTGTTGTCGACCCTGTTGTGTTGTCCATCAACTTAGGTTGCGTCCAGGTTGTTGTCGAGCCTAATGTCATACTCAAAAGAAACGCGGAACTACGGATAAGAAACGACAACACAAACACGTAAATTATCGACACGACCGAACGTACGTACAACACTACTGCAACATCGACGAAAACAACAACACGAAAAAATAAAGTCAACGAACTCGACCAGCATAATGTCACTTACACTCGACTACAGCTGCATGCCAGATTGCATATGACAGCTTTGTTAAGCAGGCATTCGTGGGGAAGGAGCACGTGACGGGCCCAAATAATGTTTGTATTGGAGGCGAGGCGCTGGTTATAACTGTCACATTTTGCACCCAACATAACCTGCAGGACACGAAAATATGTCTTTGCTCGGCGGTTCGAGGCCCAGTTCCTGCCATAGTGTTGTTTCTTTAGATAAGAAAGTATCCATTTTGCCTCTCTTTACCCAGGTGTATAAAATGGTTACCGGCGACATGCTACTAGGGGTAACCCTGCGATGGACTAGCATCAACCTCGTACCCAGGGCCTTCTCCTCGTTCAAAATGGCGGATCGGAAAAACCCACGGCCAAGGCTGCTAAAGTGGCTCCAAAAATTCTTTAGAATTTCGTCACGTAAACACGGTGAAATGTCTTCGTTTTGTTTGAACAACGGTTTCCGATTGCAGAAAACAAACAGGGCCACCATATGCTGGAAACAACCTCTGAAAAAGCCATTTCATCATGTGTCATGTGACTAAATACTCCATGATTCTTGGAGTATTCCAGCAGCCTTGGCCAGGGGTTTCTCCGATCCGCCATTTTGAACGAGGAGAAGGCCCTACGGACGAGGTTGGACTAGCATCCCATCCAGGGGATAAGCTCTCGCCGTGTGGGCTTCCTTTGCTCATGCATGACTTTACCTAGTACCTACCTTTATTGACAACTAGTAATGTGATGCTGTGTTATTTGACAGTGAAGGCCATCCTTACCTGACTGGTTTAGCTGTGGCTGGTGGGATCTACTGTGTTGGTCTTGAAGGAGCCATCATTGGTCCAATAGTGCTGTGTTGCTTGATTGTTGCTTTTAATGTGTACAGCAGCATGCTGGGTGATAACAGTCCTGTGCCGCCACCAGATGATACTCAAGGAAACATAGAGGAAGTTCAATATAAAGATAATCAGAAACAAAGAGCTATGGCACTGACAGTATCATAGACCATCCAATTTATGGTATTTAAAAACAAAACAAAACAAAAAATATATACACTGTATGCTATCTCTGAGTTTAGGGAGATTGTCATCAAGAGAAAATCAGGACCATCTAATCAGGGTAAATTTCTCTTGTCCTGAATACCACCCCCTTGAAAAATGTTCCAGTTTGGACATTGCTTTTTAAGATGATAACCATTGTTTTATGCTTTTGGAAAACATCATTTTCAGAATAAGATATGCAAGTAAGTCATTGAATTTAAAAATTTTCTCCAGGTGTTTGCAAGACAGTATGTGATGTCACATAGAGGTGACTACCAATACAATCTCCACCAGTCTATAATTGTGTCTCTCGTGAAGCTTACGTTGTTCAATTGATGTAACACATTCCATTGGTGAATATTATTTTAAAAAGCGTTATAGATTTATCTATTATTTAAACTTTGGTTGAATTTTAACAATGCCATGTGCTTTGCTGTTGCCACTTGCAGAAAGCTTTTATTTATTAGTTTCTTGTTGGCTTCCACGAGCAATGACAACTGGCTAATTAAAGTGAAAAAAAGGTACCATAAATCCCATATTAAGCCCCCCAGGGGCTTTTTTATTTCAAGCATGTTTGAGGGGGTGGGGGCACTTATTTAAGTTAGCGAAATACCAATAGGTTATCAGTTTACAAAAATTTCTGTTTGTACCGTAGATCCTCTGTTAAGCGATACCGTACATGTACTGTGATCAATTAAGCGTTGTATTTGTGATTAATAACAATTCTATTTAGAGAACTGTTAATTTGTGCTCGGATTGGTAGACTAAAAATGTGCGATAAAACAGTTTGTTGTTTATTGTTTTGGTTGTTAATAAATAAAGGGGCTTATTAGAGAAGGGGGGTTAATAGAGGATTTACGGTAAGAGGCATAGTGGCTATTCTCAAGTTTCGTGTTCACTGATCTTTCAACTCCTTATATCATAGGTCTTGGAATTGATTGTTCAGATGAAAATGGAAGACATAAAAAAATTGCCAAAAACTAATAGAAAAACTTTGTTTTAGTGGCAGTGGTACATTGCACAGCACTCTGACCTACTGGAATTATCTGGAGTTATAAATTTCATTACATATATTATTAATTATTGCAGAGGATAAATTAATATTGAATAAATTTCAATGAAATTACTTCTCAAAGATAAAAAGAGTTATCATACAGTTTATAGGTGTTACTTGGAAATCGTTAACCACCCAGTCAGGTCCCTGTCAGTGTGTATTCTGCTAAGTTTACAAACAGTGATACTTCAGTCAAGGTATAAGCAACATCAAGATGCTTGTTCTCTGAAATGTTTACTGTCCCCTGACAGTAGCTACACAAGTCAGCACACACAAGGGGAACTGGTCAATGGGATTTGTCCAGAGTCTAGTTTAGAGTATGGCATTTTGTGCAGGATTATCTACAGAATGTCCAGCAACAAAAGTGCTAATTACTTAGTATTTTTTCCGTACCAATCCGGAAGAAACAAAAAAAAAAACGAATTATGCAATCTGACAGCATTTTTTTTGTGTGGTCCTTTTCTCCAGGAGAAGGAGGAAGGCCTAGTTGCATGTTGAAGCTACTCCTTGTAGGAAAACTGTGCAAAATGCTTTGGCCCAAAGGGCTCAAAACTAACACAACTGAAACAAATTTAGATTACAAACGCTTTATTAACAATATTTAACAAAATTACACATTTCTTTTGGAAAATGAAAATTTTTAGGAGCAATGCCAAAGTCTTACACATTATTTGATACAGCTGTACGTGTACAAGCTAATTTTGTGACTAATTTGAAAGAACTATGTTATTGTTTCTCTGAATTAACAGTGTTGACTGTTCATTAAAATAATTATTGCCTTTTCACAAAAAATAAAAATAAAAGTACATTATGAAAGTTTTTTTGTTGTAGCTCTGTGTTCCTTACACAACAAATGATTAAAATAAAGTAAATTCTCTGTTTGTGAGTGTCATCTCATCAACAAACCTGCAAATGGAGACAAATAAATTAGGGGGTTAGTTTCTAAAGAAACTGTGGTGCTGGATTAGTGGGGTAGTGAACCACAAAAATTTGGATTTATCAACTACATGTAGAAGGATTAACATTAAGACCGTCAGCTTTTGAATTTTCTTGTGGTAGCCAATAGGCCATTTCCGAGTTGCCTTAAGCCTCTGTTTGAAAGCGAGGCCTCGTGCAAAACTACTGATATGAAAATGAGTTTTATTTGCAAGTGAATGGAAACTAATATACACGTGAAGAGTTTTGCACTTCACCTCATCTTACAACAGAGGCGAAAGGCATCTCGGAAATGGCCTATCTACCGGGTACCTTATATCTCAGTAAATGTGGGTAACCAAGCATTTTTTAGAGCGTTAAAATACAAATAATGTATGGCAATTTCTTTCCAAATTTAAGCTCAATTATCTCTGAAAAATGCATGGTTACCCCCAATTTTCTTTTTGGATTCTGATAGCCCTTACTAAGATCTGCTTTTCCCTCATAGTGATAAACCCCGCAAAAATATTGTTGTATCATGGGGCAAGTTCCTTAAGAAACCCGAATATCCGGAGATGCGCAGAACGTATGTGCAGTAACAAAAGGGGGTCCTTCAGCAGCTGAACAACCTGAAAAAAATTCAGGCTTGAACGAAATTCAAACTCATGACCTCTGCAGTACTGGTACAGGGCTCCACTAAAACCAAATGAACTATCGAGCCAACTGGGAGCTGGTCATTTGTGAATTTGTATATAATTAATCCCATAAGTGGTAGTTAAATGAATGACAGTGAATATGTGAAATACTCATATATGTGAACTACGGATGAAACATGAAATGATGACGACCATCACAGTTTATGATATCAACTTACAAACCCAATAAAAGAACAACCTGAAAAAAAAACTTGGGCTTGAACGAGATTCGAACTTGTGACTCATATATTCACACACATTAAATCTCAGTTTTTTTTAATTTTTTATATGGACTTTAGAATGTAGGGTTCCAGAAAATATCCATACTCACCCCATGGATGGCTATTGGAAATTGCAAGGCTGGGGGGGTCTCAAAAGCCAAAATTTTTAAAGGAAAGTATGAGGCTTAAGTAGAATTTCCAGGGGGGGGAGGTTAAACCAAAAACCCATGCGTGGGGGACGTATGGATATTTTCTGGACCAATACAATTACAAACTATGAAAAACAGTCAGTGATATTTTTTTGCAACTCCTTCAATTCCCTTGCTGCTGTTATTACCTTGTCATTTCACTATTGACGCGAGGGTGTTGTTCATTCTGTGTCCATGATTCATGTTGTACCCCATCCTTCATCCAATAGCTGTAGTTTATATTAGTTGTTATTTGCTTGTGGTAGATTTCATTTGGTCCTGCAAAATCAGAATTTTGAAACAATCACTTCATCATCTAAATACTGATCCAATACTCAGATTAGCTTAAACTGCCTTAACAATATAGCGGGGTGGGGGTGGGGGTGGGGGGAGTCATATACACCCCAAGGCATATTTTTGAGTTCTTTTAGTCCCAAGTAGGGTGCAGTTCTCACTACTGGCAACTGGTTGGAAATAAGATGTGGTCTTTGAAGTGAAAGGAACTACACAAACCATACTGTGCAAAACAATCTTAGCACAGTAAGTGAGAATTCTAGGTCTGAAAATGGAGTACGAACAATGATTTGATTTGAAATCTTAGTTCTGTGCAAGCGGTCCACTAAATAAATGCTACAAAAATCCATACCTACAGATGTATGTCACTCCTAAATGGCGCAACTTTATATTGATTTGAATTGTTGGAAATATACTGTCATCCTTAGTTTTGCTTCGCCATTAGGATCTAAATTATATAAAATCAAAACAAGAGCTCGAGATCTGAAGGACCAATATTTTAACCTTTGAGCTTTGTCATGGAAAGTTTTCGGTTTTTGGGATGAAGGAATACATCCTACAACGTCAATTACTTTGCTGTTTTCTTAGGCTAACTTAGCGACCACTGGTTGTCGTAGCTCAACTATGACTAGACTGACTGCAGATGAGCGTCGACTTAATGCATGGTTCAATTTTACCTGTTACCATCCCCCCCCCGGGCAACCCCCGGGACAAGTCCAGCCCTTCGGGCCCGGGGGTGGGGAATTGTTTGAAACGGTTTTGTCCCGGGGGTAGGGGGGCGGGGCAAATCGAAAACAACTTCTCGTTTTTCTTGTGAAGCACGTCACTAGCTTATCACTTCTCATTTGACACAATGGCGCCGGACCGCATAGAGAAGACTGCCTGTTTCCAGGGAAAATCTCTAGAATTTGTTGCAGACTGGTTGGAGAAGAATAATCTCTCGAAATTAAAATCTGTATTCGAAGGCACGTTTATTATAAATTGTTAAACGAAAGTGCGTTTGATGCGTACTCGAATGGATGGTCGTTCCATTTGTGCTCATCACAAACATAGAAATATTTCTTCAGCGTATTTGTATGAAACAGATGCACGGCTTTATATTAAACAGAGGTCTCAGTCCAGTGTTCTTGTGAAACAAGCTAAGAAAAACTCCTTTAAAATGCTGTCATCAATTTGCTCACCGGACCTCTTTTGCCCATGTGCTAATAAAACACGCGGTGAAGAACATTTCTTTACTCGCCAGCAGAATGCCAGTGCCGTTAGACTTTTTTCTTCAGTTTTCTTCTTCAATGTAGTGTCCATGTTTTCTAATACTATGTAATACCCTTCGTTCAGTAAACTCTAGAAAAGCGTTTAAGTTCTTGTCAAAACGTCTGGTTGCAGGTTGTACTATTGTACGGAAATCAATTTTGGTCGATGAGGTGTCCCGGGGGTGGGGAATTGTCTCTTTCTGCGTGCCCGGGGGTGGGGAATAGACCGCCAAGTAAGAAAAAAATTGCAAATCCCCGGGGGTGTGCCCGGGGGGGGGATGGTAACAGGTAGAATTGAACCCTGCATAACATGCATGTAAAGCTTATCGTTTATTGTTGCAAAACAAAGAAACATCGGCAAGAGTGAACAGCTTCCTCGCAGCAATCAACAACTCTAAATCACCATTTAAACATCTGGCAAACATACGAAGCATTAAGTAAAAGTGAAGTTTTGCAGTCAACGGGAAGATCTTACCCATTTTTGGTCGGATGTGTTTGTGCAGGCGCTCGGTGTATTTTACGTAAGATCCGTTCGCTTCCGAGTTTGGATAGACCCGCTCGCTAAGCGTTGTTCTTTGAGCTCCAGCGGTGGATTTCGCTGTGTCGCACTGATCTTTTGGTGCTGGAGTTGTTCCTGGTCTAGTAACAGCAGCTTTGATTGGATCTTGTAATCCCAAACGCGTTAAGTTAAAGAAAGACATAGCTAAAAACACTAAATTGCCGACTAAAATATAAGTAAAATTGGCAACAAACAGGTTCGAAGCTCACGTGTTGCCATGGTAAGCGACCTCGTTCTCGTGATGAGAGACTGGGCTCTAGCGCTAACAAAATGGCGGACGTACCTGATGAGTTTCTGCAGAAAATTGTGTCGAACTTTCCGCCTGGAATATCGCTTGCTTTTGCTTATGGCTCAGGGATATTTAAGCAGAAAGGAAATGTGTCTTCGAAAAACATGCTAGACTTTGTTTTTGTGCTCGAGAACTCTCATCAATGGCATAGAGAGAACTTGGAACTTCATTTAAACCACTACTCGTTCGTTGGACGGCTAGGCTTCAATTCTGTAGTTTCACTGCAAGACAAATTTGGTGCGGGTATGTACTACAATACGCTTGTGTCAATGGAAGGAAAGGTGATCAAGTATGGAACTATCAGTCGCGAGAACTTTCTTCTAGACCTCAACAACTGGCAGTGGTTATATTTGTCCGGTCGTCTTCACAAACCAGTGAAAATCTTACAACGGCTGAATGACGACGATGTTTTATCAGCTTTGAAAGGGAATTTGAACAGTGCTGTCACCGCGGCACTCTTAAGCCTCCCAGAGTACTTCACAGAAGAAGAGCTTTTCCTAAGCATTGCAGGGCTGTCATTTGCTGGTGACTTTAGAATGGTCGTTGGAGAAAACAAGAATAAAGTACAGAACATTGTTGGTTCAATTATTGAACCTTTTCGGAGTCTTTATAGGCCAGTTCTTTTGAATTCAAGTCAACTCCATTTTAATTCATCTTCTTGTAAATATCACCAGAATCTAGAAAGCAGTGTGACATTTTCTCAGTTGAAGACATTGCCCAGGAATCTACAGCAAAAAGTAGTCAAAGGTCTCATTGGTAGAGAAACCGACCCAACTTTAATCGAGGAAGCATTAGTCAAGGCTTCTAGAGATAGATTAAATTGCTCACAGTTAGTTAGGAAAGGCATAGCATCTATTGTGAGAAGTTCTAGCATAACACAAAGCGTCAAGGGAATCCTTACTGCTGGAGGCCATAAAACCCTTATGTACAGTGTTCAAAAAATTACAAAGATGCTGAGAGGAATGCCCATAAAATAAATCGAACTTTATTTCATGGACATTTCATATTTTAATCAGTAAGTGGGTAAAAAAATTCCAGCAAGGTTTTCAAGCACTTTTAAGGATGGTGCCTCCTTTTGTTAATGCATACACACTCTGCACATCTTGCCCTCTAATACAAAGGTATCATTTTTGCGTGGTTTATGACTGTGGAGAAAGCAGATCTTAGCAAGCATTATCAGAATCCAAAAAGCAATTCAGGGGTGAAACCACACATTTTTTCAGAGATAATTGAGCTTGAATTTAGAAAGAAATTGCCATACATCTGTTGTATTTTAAAGCTTTTTTAGAATTATGGTTGCTTTGTCATCTCTGCAAAATGCGTGGTTACCCACATTTTAATTTTTAGATTCCAATAACCCTTGCTTTTCCCCATAGTTACAACCTTTGCAAAAATAAGTCTGTATGAGGACCCACCATCTTAAAGGCCTGGATGACTAGACCATGGGCTAAGTTGCAGAAAAAGGAGAGCAGTAATGTTACATTCAAACAGAGCGATCATATGGAATTGAGATTAGCCATTGTACACACTTTTGCAATTGAGGGCAGTTGCGGATCTAGGGGGTGGGGGTGGATCTAGTGGGTATGGACCTCATTTCACCTCCTCCAACTTGTACTTGCCTTTTTACTTTGAAATATGCACGTGCGTTTCATTAAAAGAACAAAAAGAAAGAAAACAACGTAAGCCAGTATATCAGTTTTACCAGAAAATCTTATTGATTAAAAAATCCCTAAACCTGAGCTGCCATGTTTTGGCTTTTTTGAAAGTATCAAGTGCTACTCATTTATTGACAGCTATTTCTTAAACAGAGAATGTTTAAAATGGGGAATCTTTAACTCGTGTAACAGAAAGTAGTGGTAAGCCACATCCTTTGCTTTTGAATAAATAGTTTTCCAATTATTTTCAGTCATCTTTGTGTTTGAGTGTCCACAGGCATTTTTCTAAAAATAATATTATTATAAGAAGAACTAACTATTGTGCCAGCAAAATGTGGCAATGCTTGTTTTTTGCAACTCTCATTTTAATTTTGCATTGACACAATCCAGGCACAATCGTGTGTTCTTGATACAAGAACGTGTCACGAAAAATCAGTGTAGACCACAACTCCTTTGTTGTGGTCTTTTTCACATGGCAGGTTATCCGCTGGATAAGATCTACAGGGTTGGTGTACACACTGTGTCTATGAAAGTTGTACATATAAGACCTCCTCCATTTACCCATAAGTACTTCTTATACGGTAAGTGCACAGCACATCACACAAACAGAGGATGGTAAGCCTGTGACCACCACACAGCCCGCTGATGCAATTCTAAAGAAAACGAATTTGCGAGTTGATGTGTGTAGTGGGGTTGGACGGGTTGATGCGAGCTGGTCCAGGAAAAGCCATTCAGCTTCGTGCAAGTCATCTGTTCATTTGGCGCGTGCGCGCACTGAGTATTAACAATTATTTTTTGACATTTTGCAACAATATCAAGCACGAAAAGAGTGGTGTGATGAAATACTTATGCGCCCAGCACTCTGTGCACCATGGCCTCCAGCTAAATATTTTCCCGTCTGGCCGTTCCACTCAGCAGGAGCCCATAACCCGGAGCGCGCAACTGCCCTATGCCGTAAAATCCCTCTTAAAGCCCTGGACTTCTACAATTCCTTAAGGGGTTTTGTGTTGGCTTATAAACGGGGCGGGGTTATATCCGGGGGAAGGAGGCTTGAAAGCGGTATAAAAAAGATTGGTTAGGAATGAGCAGACAAAAAATAAATCAAGACTAACATATAGTGCTATCCAAGTACGATCTCCATTTTCTCAAGTCTTTAGGCTTTGAAGCCATGGTCTGAATCAGGAATTTAGTTCAACACCGTTATTTTGAACAAATTTGGCTCAATACTATTTGGAACATCGCACTCTACTTGCCTTTTACTTTCCTAACTTTCAATTTGAAGTGACTTTTTATGGGTAAATGGGGAGCGGAGGGCTTATAACCGAAATGTCATTTTTGTCAAGCCCCCCATCTGTAATGGCTGTATCGGTTTATCAAACTAATAAAGCTAAAGACGAAATTTAGGCCTCTAAAACCGACAAAAATTAAATATAAACTCATATAATTACTGCCTGTCGTTTTCCTTTGTGTTTCTGATCTGTGTTTTTTTTGGCGGTTTTACTCGCAAAAGCGATATTTTCAAAATAACGGTCGGACTCGGTCAAGTTATTTTGAAAACACCACTTTTGCGGGCCTTAAATCGCCAGAGTAAAAATGGAAACACAATTAAAGCAAAATACATGGCAGCAATTGTATAAGTTGCTATTTCATTTTCGTCAGTTTTGAAAGGCCTAAATTTCGTCTTAGTTTTGTTAGTTTGATAAACCGATTCAGCCATTATAAATGCACACCACACCCCGCAAACAGAACATGACAGATCTCTGTGATCTGTGTAGTGGTATGATAAATATCAAGTTCCTGTTGCCATTTTGGAACCCTCCTACTGACAGTTTCTGAATCTGCCCCTGGAAGGGCTTGATGAAGGAAGGGTGTGGAGCGGGTGAGGATATCGATTCAATCACTTTTTGGCGATTACGCGCTGAAGAACTCATGAAGTCTACTAATGAAAAACATTCATTTTTATCGCAATATCAAAGTTTCTCAAGTTCAATAAATGCTTTATAGAGCATATCGACTGTCGTCAACGTGGAAAGCATTTACCGAAGAGTGTGAGACCCCGGGGGGGGGACTCCCATATGAAATTGACGGGGATGCTCGTCGGAAAATTAGAATTAACACCCTAAAGGAGACCAATCTGGGCGTGGCTCCGGCTTTATTTTACCATGCAAAAACAGACAACTAAATAAGAGCTATAGAGATGTTAATTGCGCTAAAGATGTTGCAATCGAATGCTGTGTACTATGAGTAAACTGTAACAACGGCGATTTCTGTGCTGCTCTAGACCACTAACAGTATAATATAGATATTTCTTGACATACAACCCTAAGCGATACCTGTGTGGGTAAAAATATTGGCTTTCCGTCCTGAACACCATAAGTGAGACCAAAATCTGCAATTTACAACCCTAAGCGAGACGACGAGCATCCCCGTCACTTTCATATGGGAGTTCCCCCCCCCCCCCCGGGTGTGAGACTCTTAAGACCACCTTTACACAACTCCGCAATCCAACAAACCTAATCGATTCAACAATTAAGAGATTCTTAAACAACCAAGCCACTGACAACAGGTCTAGTGTGCCAAAGGAAAATTGTAGCGAGGAACGCATCATGATCACCATCCCATTTAAGGACCAAAGATCAGTTGACGGCACCACGGGCGGCACAAGCTCAAAATGAGAATACGATCGAGTTGCGAAATATGACCTTAATCGCTATAAGACTTTGTATGGGAAATTCACTTTGGTTCTCAAAATGCTAAAATAAAGTTATGAATGTGGAAATAAGTTTCACTTACCTTAACATGGGGTTGTCTTTGTGTCTTGTGTCAGGGTGTAATTTGGGCGCAATTCGTGGCCGTTTTAGGCCAACCTCGTCCCCAGGGTCTTCTCGCTTTTCAAAATGGCGGCGGCTCAGGAGAAGACCCTGGCACGGCACACAGCAGATCACGTGTCTCCAACGAGGATGGAGATGTATTCAAAATGGCGGCTACGGCGGAAAGGGTGAGAAGAACTGGGTACGAGATGCTAAGGTGAAGATAAACAAAATGGCGGAAAAAGCTGAAGTTCAGTTCAAGAAAAAATAGGAAAAACAGACACGTTTTGCATGTAAGAGTCTTAGGAATACGGCAAAGTGTTAGAGGTCTTGTTTTTGCTGTTCATTGTTTCTTTTTTGTTATTTTAAAGTTAAGAAGAATGGGTTTGAGCGTACTCGACTGCCAAACTCCGTACCGCTAGTTGATTCAATGTTGCTCAAATGAACATGTTATATTTTTGATTCATGAGGCTTTAGGCAATAAATTGTCTTATCGTTACATTGTTACAAATCCGTCCTTCTCAAATATTGTTATAAATCCGTCCTTCTTAAAATTATATGCTTCAGCTTTAGACTTTTAAAATATATAAGCTTAAGGCTCAGATGAAGCTTAAAGTATAAATCTTATGGAGTGAGCTTAGGCCTTAAATAAAACTAGTGCTACAAAATATTTATTCTACATGGCTTACATCTCTGTGAGTTCAGTGGAAATGACTCATTTATGGAAATGACTCATTAATTTTTGATCTGGCATATTCCAGGCGCTGCTTTGGAGGCAGTGATAATCATTTTGACTTTGTTGAATTTATTTGTGCCCATTCTTTGCGCTACAGTTTTGTTTGTACAGTTGTAGATCTCCAGGGTTTTGTCACTTTCAATATTGTTTTCTACACTTAAGCTTCAGTGAGTCACATTAAACACTAGAACTGAGGAGATTGTGAGACTGTAAACAATGGAAAAATAAAGCATTTTAACAGTTCTGGGGATAATATTCCCAGGTTTGAAAAAATTTTCTGCTTAACAACTTCAATCAATTGAGTAACCTACAGCTGGGTGAAGTTTGAAAGTGTTCCAAAAATAGAAATGGGAAAGAGAGGATTGAACTCACCTGAGGGAGTAATACACAAGTGATTGAATAGTACACAACTAACGGAGTAATAAACAACTGACAGAGAAGTACACAACTAACCGAGTAATGCACAACTGATGGGGAAGTACACAACTGACTGAGTAATACATAACTGACAGCGTTATCATGCAACCCACTGAATGACACAGAACTGGCAGAAAAATGCACAAGTGACCAAGTGATGCACAACTTCCAACTGCAACTTGCAACATGCAACTCACAGAAAGGTTACACAAGTGACCAAGTAACGCACAACTGACGGGGTAATACACAACTGATAGAATTATTGTACAACTGACCGACTGATACACACAGGACCTTTGCATCAAATTCCCTACTCCTCGGGCAAGGAAAATACACGTAGCCAAATGTCTGAGGTATGCCCGGAGGGGAGGGGGGGGATGTTGAAGATTCGGATTGATCAGCACATAACCTTAAGTTACAAATCCCACTTTTTAGGATGACTCGTTATTTCTTTGAACCTCTGTTGTAACTTTTAGTGGATTTTTGTGGTGTTCTAATTGGATCTGCAAACCCTTTTTATTTGGCTTAGATTGACATGAGAATAGTTTTAAAGTAGAGACATGAGATGGGAAATCATTTTAAGAGACCATCAAAAACTGATATCCACATAAGAGCACCTCAGGTTGACAGGAGTCAATTATGATATTCCTTTCCTTGTTTTAACTTTAAGCTCCGATATCAACAAACATGTTCTCCTCACTATTCTCCGTAAATGTCTTATGGTACTACTTGAGAGAATTCACATAAACATCCAGACATTTTATTTTTGGTGATCATTTCCTTTATTCTCAGGGCCTGTATGTTTGAACAAGTAGTGATATTGTAAGGAGAAATTAGATGTTTGTTTGTCACTACTGTGGCTTAAAGGCCTAACTACAAATTCCAATTTCAAAACTTCATGAAATCTTTTTCTCTCCTTTTTTTCCCTGAAATCCTCTCTTTCCCATTGATTTAAATTTTTCTTGAAAACACTTTCAAACTACACCCAGATAACTCAATTGATTGAAGTTGTTAAGCAGAAAATTTTTCAAACCTGGGAATATTATCCCTAGAACTGGTCTAACATGCAAAGAGGGCTTTATCTATCCACTGTTAAAATGCTTTATTTCTCCATTATTTACAGTCTCACAATCTCCTCAGTTCTAGTATTTAATGAGAGTTACTGAAACTAAAGTGTAGAAAACAATATTGAAAGCGACAAAGCCTGGAGATCTGCAACTGTACAAGCAAAACTGTAGTACAAGGAATGGGCACAAATAAATTCAAGAAAGCCAAAATGATTATCGCTGCCTCCAAAGCAGCACCTGGAATATGCCAGATCAAAACTTAGTTTAACCAGTCCATACAACACTGCTCTTTTCCCATTCCCTTGCACTTTGTCAAATCGAGGTTGCACTGTAAATAAGCTTAAATAAATAAGTAAGTAAATAAATAAATAAATGAGTCATTTTCTGTTAAAGGCCTGAGCTCGCTCCATAATATTTATATTTCAAGCTTAATCTGAGCCTGATATATTCGAAAAGTCATAAGCTGAAGCATATAATGTTAAGAAGGACGGATTTATAACAATATTAAAGAAGGACAGATTTGTAACAATGTAACGATAAGACAATTTATTACCTAAAACCTCATGAACTTGAGCAACATTGAATCAAATAGCGGGACGGAGTTCCGCAGTAGAGTACGCTCAAACCCATTACTCCTAACTTTAAAATAACAAAAAAGAAACAATGAACAGCAAAAGCAAGACCTCTAACACTTTGCCGTATTCCTAAGACTCTTACATGCAAAACCTGTCTGTTTTTCCTGTTTTTTCTTGATCTGAACTTCAGCTTTTTCCGCCATTTTGTTTATCTTCACCTTAGCATCTCGTACCCAGTTCTTCTCACCCTTTTCGCCGTAGCCACCATTTTGAATACATCTCCACCCTCGTTGGAGACACGTGATCTGCTGTGTGCCAGGGTCTTCTCCTGAGCCGCCGCCATTTTGAAAAGCGAGAAGACCCTGGGGACGAGGTTGGTTTTAGGCGAGTTTTTGGTTCGGTGTTGTTCGCGGACAACACAAAGACAACCCCATGT
>CAXIQD010000185.1:0-18000 GCA_964030785.1 Siderastrea siderea | reverse complement strand
TTAAAAATTCCCTAATTTATAATACCGGTAGTAAGCGAACGGAGGACAGATGGCAACTTATTTATTGCTGTCTGCGTAACAGCTCCCAAAAGCTTGTTCTGATATCCCGCAGGTTTGCAGAGATATCTGTATCTGTTTCTGATTGGCTAGATTCTTACATGCTTTGTGAATGGACATTTCAGTTATGCAACAGTACTCCACATTGCTAAAAATGATCAATTGTTTTGTTGTTTGAAAACCGAAATGGTTGGATTAAAAATTCCCTAATTTATAAATACCAGTAGTAAGCGAACGGAGGACAGATGGCAACTTATTTATAATTGTACAAGTAGAGCAACACAAACATTTCATTATCAGTGCAGACAACTTTTTGTGAGCTTAAATACCATTGTGTAATACAATGGGCCTCGTCGATAGCGCATAGCGACTCCAGTTAGCATCTCTTTGAAACCTTCGATAATGTCAAAGATGCTTCTTCAAGACTTAGTAGACAGCAAGCACTCAGGAGAGCTATAAATGAGCACCTAATTGCCGTTTATTGGGACCTGCTGGATGAGTTTGTTGTCCTCATCGTCAGTAATACATTGTAGCATGCTGGAACTCCAATATCATTGAGATGACGAAGCTGGTCTTTCAAATACGATCGCAACGGTGATATCATTACGATAACACTGGAACCACAAGGCCTTTGGAAAAGAGCGTACACGGTGACTGGAAGGCACTGAAAAATCAATGATCTGTCAGCAAATTCACAAATATATTTCAACCTAAGACAAATTCCTGCAGTGAGATTTCCTGCTCGGGCAGAAGACTATCAATTTCAAACTGCTCTTTTACGGCTTTGAACGCCCTTCCCAACTTTCTTCTGCAATCACCAACATTGAAAGCTATTCCAGGGTCCGAAATTGCGACCAGCTGGTCGCCAATGCGACTGAAAATTGAGTGTTGGCGACCAGAATTTCAAGGCTAGTCGCCAGGAGGCGACTAACTTTTAGCATCTTGTTAATGTTTTGAACCGCCGCTCAAGGAATTAATTAATTTCGCTTTTGATTTCCAGCATTTGGTTTTGATTTTCAGCAGAAGCTTACCCCTTGTCTTGTCGAATGATCTCTAATCAACCATCTCCATAGAAAATAAATTAGATCAAAAACGAAGGTAAGACTCCTGTTAAATGACCTCCAGAACAGTTGTAATCCACGCACTGTAATCGACATTTAGCGGCCACCATGTTTTCAGTGGTTTCATCTGACGACCATACCGTGGGCGCATTGCATAATCACGTGCTTTCCTTTCGCCATTGAATATTCAACAAAACGTCATGTTTCCTGGCGCTCTACAAGTTTTTGAGAACGCTTTACAGTCAGAAGAGGTGGCGTTATGTTCAGTCTTCAAACTGAGAGAGCTATCTATTTAACAAAAACTCCTTCTCAACTAAAATGTAAGCTACACGATCATGTAATGCCTTTTTGACATGACAGTCTGACTCTTGGCGATCGTTCACGAGTAAGATGTTTTAAGCGAAGAAAAATCTTTAAAAACTTCGTCTTTTTGTGTTTGCTGTGAAGCAAAAATTTTACGGACACTTGTTGGCGACCAGAATTTTCCATCTGACGACAGAAAAAAAATTTTCAGTCGCCACTTGACGCCCACATAAAAAAGTTAATTTCGGACCCTGTATTCTATTCAGCAATGAAAGCTATTCTACGGAAAGCCCTGTGGAGAAATACAAAACTACAAATTTATTTTAGCATTGCAGAGTACGTGTTGCGTAATCTGTTGCGTAAGTCAATGTCCATCAGTTGTCCAACCACAAAGCACGTAAGAGTCTAGCCAATCAGAAACGGATACAGATATCCCTGCAAACCTGCGGGATACCAGAGCAAGCTTTTTGGAGCCGTTACGCAGACGGACTATATCTAGGTTTTGAGTGACATATCCAGCTGCACCGCAGGCTAGTAATTAGCAGTGACTGGATCTTTCTGTCTGCCAGGAGGTTCCTCAGATAGATAGATAGATAGATAGATACTTTATTGGTATAAACATCGCAGCCAGAGGCTGAATTACGTATATACATGTAAAAGATAAAAGCTACTAAATATTATAGAAAATATGCATAAATCACATTACAAGATTACAATTACAACTACAAAATACATAAATTACAATCAGGAACTCCAGTGTGAAGCAAGCGGCAAATAATTGCCTGTAGATAGCAAAATTGCTAGCTGCCAGCACATTTTGACTGGGCTGAGAAAGGGGTGTATCAAGATGACGTTTCTTGCCAAACTGTTGGTCCTACAGGGGTATTGTGATGGGATGGGTTTGTATTAGGGATTCTGTGGTATGCAAATTTATGTCAGTTATTTATATATCAAAGGGTCTGAATAAAAGCAGCTGCAGATTAGGACATAATATCAGTAAATTACTAGTTATGATTGGGCCAATAAATAAACTGGAGGTTAGTAAGATTTAATTTTCAGTTACTCGTGACTATTTTCTCTGATCTATAGGGTGCACAGAAACCTTTCAAGGAAGTAATTAAAGCAAACATTGGAGATGCTCACGCTCTAGGAATGAGACCCCTCACCTTTCCTCGTCAGGTAAGCATGAGCTGACTGCCTTTTTTACAAATTATAGCAATCTTTTTTTTTTTTTTTAATTAGGCCATCCCCTTTTTTTCTTCATGTAGCGTCAAATGCATTTCCTCATTTTGGGTCGGTTGGTCGGTCAGATTAAAAAAAGAAGTCCCCCCCCCCCCCCCAAAAAAAAAGATAAAAAAGACCTCCCAAAATGATTAGGAGACCGTAATTCGGAGGCCCAGTACCCCAGGAACATTGCCGTGGAGCCTGAAAACAACAAGTTGTGGCTACAAAATCAACATGGTGGCAAAGGAGGTCGAGGTCTCGAGGAAGACAAGATCGATTTGGTGGTTAAGGTTGAAATTAGTATTCAGCATTAAGAAATGCCATTATAGACTTGTATGTGCAAAAACAAAGTTTATTTTTCAGATAAAAGGAGAAGAAATGTTTGACTACGTTCATTACCTTCCTCGTAGCCGTTTTTTTTTTTTTTTTTTTTGAAACACGAAAATTTGGGTGGGTCTGATGATGCTAAACGGAGAAAAAAAGGGGAATGGCCTTATACATGTGTAGCAATCTTTCATTAATTTTGTCAATGCTAGGCACCAAACAAATTGGCCATCTGCATAATTATACATTTCTGTAAATCTTGTTGAAAAACATAGTTATGACCATATTTAAGATGTCTACAGTGCAGCCACACAAACCAAGGCCACCCAGTCAAAATTTTGTGGCAAAGTCAAGATCAAAACAATGAAATATGAACTGGTCATTCTTTTGATTTCCACATCTGATTAGCTAATTTATAAATTAGTTTCACCTGTTTGGGTGGCCTCAATTTGTGTGGTCAATCTTTCCACTGTTATCTCTTATCTACTTAGCTAAAAAGTTGCTCCAATGTTAGCCCTACAAGGTATTCTTGAAAATGCTGTTATCAAGAGTAATCATAACACAAATTTGCTGACCATGTTGTAGGTTATTGCAATGTGTGTGTATCCAGAGCTTTTGGACACTTCTAATTTTCCAGCTGATGCAAAAGCTAAGGCCAGGAGAATACTGAGTGACACTAAGGGGTCCAGTATGGGTAAGCTATTTTGATGTCATATTCATTGTCAACTGCCAGTTGATGATCAGTTTTACATAGCCATTTTGGAAATGAAAACAGGGGCCATTTTAATACTGCTCAAACAGTCATCCAGGCAAACTTAGGCTTACATTATTTTCCAGTGTGCATATCAGCTACTTGTGTGTCTCATGGTTTGTCGTATAATAATAGGCACAAGACAGATAAGGTATGAATCTCATTCTAGATCTCAGGGGGGGGGGGGTAGAAGCGAGGCCTGGGACCAAGGAACGATGTTCTCACAACTTGCAAAACGGTCCAGTCAAAACGTGGACAGCGTTGTTCATAAAAATACATATTTCTGATTGACATAGAGATCATTGTTTCTGTGGAATAGTTTTCAAAATTTATGTGTAGTTTGTCGAGGGAAAGTATGCGGTGAGCGGCGAGCGGCTAATCTCTTATGGAACTTACTGTCAGTTTCGTTCAAGAGAATATTCGATGGCAGCCACGTCGATGAAGACACTTCTGTTTTTGCACTGTCTTGTTTGTTGCAGTGGCGAGTGGATCAGCTGCAAGCTGTACATGTGCACGGCAGTCACGTTTCACTTGTTTGTACTTGGAGAACAGGTTTGCGACAAACGTTTCAATGTTGAATGCTAGAATTAGATAATTCAACGTAAATAAAATTCTCACCGAGAGAAAGCACTTGAACTATTCAGAAGTTTTATTTTTTGTACTTCGCGACATAATTTTGGTCTTTGTGTACCGCTGAACTGATGCATGTGATAAATAAACATACTGTTAGTGTTTCTTTTTGCATCACATTCTGTAACAAATTGATAACATGAGATGAGACAGTTATGGCTGTACTGGGTTTGCATGTTTTCCAGTCATACGACTATCCAGCGTGGTCTAAATAAATTGCAATGGGAAATGTGCCAAAAAACATGTCAATGGAAATAAATTCAATCATAACTGCTATGACCTAATGGAAACAATACCTACGCACAAAATATGACTTTTATTTTCAATAATCCAGTTGTGTTAACAAGATCATTTCACGGTTCAGTACTTTGAACCCAATCCCAATTTTTAACCCAACTTAAAAATTCTACAGAGTCGATCAGCACAGACTGGATTGATCAAAGCGCTATTGTTCTACTTTGCAACTAAAAAAGTCAGCAAGTAAACTTATGTCTTCCTAAGAAGCAAAAAGCACAAAAACATGATTAAAGTGTAAAATAAGATCGATTTGTGAATTACCTATTGACAGTAAACGAAAGGACAAAACCGAATCTGCCGCCTTTGGCCACCATATAAATTTTTCCCTTCAGCGTGCGAGTTCCGTTGGAATATGCAACATCTGCACACGCGCAGGAGCCAAATCCGCTGACAAGAACCTTGAGATTGCTTTGCAAGTTGTGAGAACATCGTTTGGATTTCATTTAAGAGAATGTATGGGAAGTTGCTTCCCCCTTCTATATCTAGATGAATGAAGGTGTCATTTTGCAGCACTATATTTTTGCAAACTTCACCAATGTCATATTTTATTTGGAAAATTCTTTTAACACAAATTTGATGTCCTAAAAAGTTTCTATAATATAAAAGATTTTTGTACATGTAGAAGGTAACATACCCTTCCTCTAGATATGATCCAGGAAAGAACTATTAACCCTGCTGTCTGACTGGTAGACTAATGCCATTCAAAGATGTGTACAGGGAATTGTGAAATTCAAATACAAATCACAGATCAACATTTACAACAAAATATTACTTTTTATTCCTTTTTAAATTTACTTTATAACATACCTACACAACCCCACACTCTCTAAGCTTTAACGATTATAGTGTAAATAAAGGTTATCCTATCATATCCTAATAATATGCTATAATTTTCTTCTGCACCTGAAGGAGCGTACTCAGATTCTCAAGGTCTAGAAGGTATTCGGAATAATGTGGCCAAATACATCAGCGATCGTGATGGTTATGATGCAGATCCAAGCACCATATATCTTACAAGTGGAGCAAGTGAGGCCATTAGGGTGAGTTGCAATTCTGATGGGGATGATTTACACCGTTGACTGTTGTGCCATTTCTACGTGTTACATTTACCTTAAGCTTCTGTAGAGGAGGGTCACAGTTCCGAACTAAAGCTACAATGACCAAACATCCAACACAAATCTGCAGTCAGCTTTGTTTGGTTTGGTTACAACTTTTGATCGTGTGACCACTACTCAAAAGAACGAAAAACCTGTCCTACATACACACAGAGCTCTTGTTTTAATTCACTGCTCTGAACCACTACTGAGAGCACCCCTACGGAGCCGTCAAAGATCTCCAAATTTGTATGGGTTATGCAAGAAAGATGTTTCGCGTGAAGCCAAGACCTACAGAACTGAACAATAATTGTGAACTCTAATTATTAGAGTTCTGAAATGTTCTGCACCATGAGAAGCCCTAAAAGGTCTCATATGAAAGCCTTCAATGTCACCCGATGCATCAGGCAATATTCTAAAAGGCTGGGAGGTCATTACACCAAGTGTGAAAATATGTAGTGTTATCAATTCTCCGCAGACTATCCTTTAATGGTTGGAGGATAAAGTGCTGCAGTGCAATGATTTGGCCTTGAAAACCCAAATTCCTCCAATGTGTGGTTCTAGAAAATATTCATACTCCCACCACAGAGGGTCATTGGGAATCTTGAAGAGGAGGGGGTCTTAAAGGCAAAAATTTTTTAAAGGAAAGTATGAGCCTAAACTGGAATTTCCAGAGGGGTGGGGGGGTGGGGTTTCAAACCAAAAATCTTCCATGGGAGGAGTATGGGATATTTTCTGGAACAACACTCAGGTAAACATGTAAAGAATGTGCATAGTAGCTCAGACCATATTTAACCTAGCACCTGTGCACAATGATTAGTTGATTTTTCTTCTCCTCAAAGGTTTTATTTCCCTCCCAAACCACAGCTTAACTCCAATCTAATACTCCTGTGACCTCTGTGACATGACTGAAGTGCTTTATTCTTCACTATTAAAATATTATTTTTGAAATTAGTATTACAAATTTCTCATATCATTTTGTAATTTATTTTTCCCCAAGGCAATATTGAAACTTCTTCAGACAAGTGTCAATACGGGAAATGGTAGAGCGGGCATCATGATCCCAATACCACAATACCCCCTCTACTCAGCAACGCTATCTGAAATGAACTCTTACCAGGTAATTAAACATTGACTGACAACTTTACTGTTATATACAACGTGGATCCACATTCTCGCTGGCATGTGAAAACAGATGTCACCACATAGGTGATGAGCATTATTTTGAAGGTGGACATTTTGGATTTACCGTGCAACGAATTCAACTGGGGCCACTCGAAGTTTTTCTGCCAATCACAAGGCGAGTTCAGAACAAAAGAACCGGGTTGCAGTTACTTTCAGACGAATCACAATAGGGGTAAAGTTTAACTAGTTTGAGTGGGAATTGATGCGGAGGGCTTTGCGAAGGCGAACCTCAACGCTTATTCTCATGGCAAATTGTTGTTCCTTTCGATCGGTGACAGGGCAAACAAATGAAAAGGGAAAAATGAAAAAAATACTAAGTGTCAGTCGGTTATTTTGAAGACCGCAAGGAAGGGAGCACAAAATATATCTACCACATGACGGCCTGGATTGAAGACGAAATGGACTCAGCGCAAATATATTTACTGAATGCTGAAGACAAAATGAGCTAAACAGAAATGTTTACTGAATGATGGCGGGGAATGTTAAAGACGAAATGGATTCAGTGTAATTATGTATTGCGTAGCTAGCTCCAGAAAATATCCATGCTCCCCCCCATGGAAGGTTTTTTGTTTTGCATCCCCCTCCCCCCAGGAAATTCAAGTTTAGCTTCATACTTTGCTTCTAAAATTTTGGCTTTTAAGACCCCTCTCCCCCTAGGAATTTCCGATGACCTTCCATGGGGTGGGTATGGATTTTTTCTGGAACTACACATTACCAGATGGCGATGGGGAAGACGAAACGGACTGACAAATGCACATGTTTACCAAATGACAGCCGCGTCCACAACAAAATATTCTGACTTTGGTCGTAACACACGAGATTTGAGAAAAGCTAATTAAACCGTAAGGCTGAAAATAATTAAGTTCGAATTTGTTTTACAGGTTGAAAACTTATTATTCTCAAAATATTTTTGCTGATCAAGAAACTGCCTTTTGTCGACTGTCAACATGTTCTTACAGTCCAGTGATTTCCAGTTAGGGGGTCATTGAAGTCTTGCATAGAAATGTTGGTCTTTGAGATATTTGTAGGGAAGTGCCCCAACTAGGTTTAATTTACACATTTTGACCAATTTTCACAGTTTTGTCCACTTGGGAAACAGTAAATAACTGTTGTCAACAGACACTGCCACAGGAAAGTACTGACAATTATTTTTCATTCACAAACAAGTGGTTAGAATTTAGAAATTTAGAATTTAGAAGTTAGAATTTAGAATAAAATAGACATTCAAAATTTATAAATTAAATAAAATTGACATAAATTAATGAGGGGGCATGGTAAAAAGGTGAATTTAATTAATTGTTTTTGTATATCTTTCATTGTCTATTTATAGATCAACTATTACCTTGATGAAGCTAACGGATGGAGGCTAGACACTGATGAGCTGAAAAGAGCTTTGAATGTAGCCAGACCGCATTGTGTTCCACGTGCTTTGTGTGTCATAAACCCTGGCAATCCCACAGGTATTCATCCAGAAAGAGGTTTTCTAAACTAGTTTCTGAGTTTATTACTGAGAGCAACTGCTTCTAATTAGAATGAAATGTTATCCTTTTTTAACACGTGGAATTCTTCCTTGTCTGCACTCAACAACAACAACTCTGACCTTATTATTTTTCCCTCTGTTAGGTCAAGTTTTGCCTTATGAAAACATCCGAGACATCATTAAGTTTTGCAAGGAAGAGAAACTTGTTCTTCTTGCAGATGAGGTAGGTATACCAAGTAAGAGTATTTTCAAACTTTTCGTTCTGTTTAATGGTATTGCATTAACCTACAAAAAATTGAATTATTTCTTCCTTAGGTGTACCAAGCAAATATTTATGGAGAAGGAATGAAATTTCACTCATTCAAGAAAGTTTTGCAGGATTTGGGTCCTGATTATGATGGCTTTGAACTTATCTCATTCCATTCAACATCAAAAGGATTTCTTGGAGAGTAAGTAATGTAAACAGTAATGTAAACAGTAATTAAGTCATTAAATGCATGTGTACATTCTTTTCTTCCATCCTATATTGTTGTTTTTGTTGTTTTAGATGTGGCTTTAGAGGGGGATACATGGAGATTGTAGGATTGGATTCTGAAGTCAGGTTCCAGTTGAAAAAGATGATGTCAGCAAAACTATGCTCCTGCATTACTGGCCAGGTGAGTGTCAAATTTCTCCCGACTATTTTTTGCCCATTTTCTGCTATTTCTCGTTATTTCTTTTTTTTTTCTCCTGTAAAGTGCCTAATTCCTGAGTTGATAAGGCCTTTTATTCTCGTGAATTAGCAAGTAACTGCATTTGCATGGTTCTATTTGATGTTTTTAGAGTTTTTTAGTGGGACATTTGAAATTAGTCTTTGACTAATAAAATACACAACATTTTGATGTATTTATACAGGCCATGATGGACTGCCTGGTAAGTCCTCCTCAGCCTGGAGATGAGTCCTATGACACATTTATCAAAGTAAGCAACCATTCTATGCTTGTACAAAAAACTGTCTTTATATTTATAACTCAGATTTGAGACAGATTTTTTATGATTATCTAAGTGAAATGTTGTACCTTTATCAAGAGAAGAGCTCTGTCAGGATAGACCTTGAATACACCCTGCTGTTTTTGGCCAGGCAATGTATAGGTGGCCTTAACAGTGACCGGAGAAGGGTGGGTGGGCTACACAGTTGTATTTTAATGGATGTGTCTTTTTGTACAGTGCATAGCATTTCTAGGGTTAGAAATGATGAGCTGTCATGATGGAGGACACAAGATTATACATGGTTCTGCTTGCACTGCAAATCTTATTCTAACTCTAATTTCCAGGAGAAAACAGCAGTTCTCCAGTCATTCAAGGAACGAGCCAAACTTGTTGCTGAGACCTTCAATTCAATGGAGGGAATTCAGTGTAATGAAGTGATGGGAGCCATGTATGCCTTTCCTCAAGTTTTTATCCCTAAAAGAGCGCAAGAAGAAGCCAAGGTACGAGATTCCTGATGTTCTTGTGAGGTTTTACATTGACTTTGTTTTCAATATAGAGATGTTGCTGGAATGAAAATATTTAAAGACAAAGACAAATGGAAAAGACCAATTAAAAAATTCCTACATGTAAGACACCTTAAGTCAAGGATCCTTTGCTGGTAAGAAACCGATACATCAGGGTATACATTTGTCTGTGCATTGGAGTACCCTGGTTGTTGTCAGCAAATGCTTAGTTTGTCACTGCCATTTCCTTTTCTTTTCGTTAATAAAAAATGCTCTTTAGATCCTTATACTTTTTACATCCTCCTTTTTTTACATTTTGACTATTCCGTAATTTTTCATAATATTTTAATTGTCTTTGAATGCCTTAACAATACTTAATCACTCTGAAAAAAAAATTATCATTACATAGCTGTAGGTTAGGAAAATGTTTTGAGAAATGTGATATATGCCTTGAAGCATCGCGTTCACCTCATCTCTGTACTTTTAGGCCAGAGGTATGCATCCTGACAGTTTTTATGCACTGGAGTGTCTGGAAACGACAGGACTGTGCGTAGTTCCTGGTAATGGATTTGGACAGAGAGATGGAACATTCCACTTCAGGTAATAGACGTCAGAAGTACTTCTAAGTTGAAACTCTTTTAATTAAATGTTTTTGTCTTTTTTAGAACTGTGAAATGTTCCTAAAGTATACATCTCAAACTGTGAACATTCATGAATGTTGGTTGCCATTCATAACTTGCATAATACAATTATTTATTGTAACACCATACGGCCCCACTGAAGCAAGCATGTAGAAAATGCATCAATTGGCGAGTAGATGTGTGTGGGCCCTACTCACAACATTTGTTAAATTTAGTGTGCACCTGCTAAATTAAATCAAGGTAGTATGATAAAACACTTATTGACTGAATTAGGTTGGGCTGGACAGGAAAATATTTGGCGGTCGGTCATGGCACGAGGTCCTCACTGCGCTCGGTCCGTATGCCATGACCTCAAGCCAAATATTTTCCCATCCGGCCCTCCCACTCAGTCAATAAGTGCATATCATGCTGTCACTGTCCAATTTGGAAACCATCACATTTGATACGCATGAGAATTTGTGTACCTCCCTTGCTACTAAAGAATTACACAAATATTGCTCAAATCATTTACATGTAGTAGGCTTTAATTCTGGCTAACAATAATTGTATGTATATGCTTACAAAATGTCATCTACAAACTTGGACAAAAATGTTGAAACAGAATCTGATTATGGATAAGTCAATTGTGGTAATTATTCCACTTTATTAATTTTCCTTCCCCGCCCCCCCTTCATGTACTACCAAGGAGTTGGGGGTGCTGTAAGGTACTTAGTGCTTAGCATGTAGGAATTTTTTTTTCAAATGTCTTTTCAGATGATTGGAGGCTTGGTAATTCAACAGTGGTACATCTATCTGCGTCATGTCATGTCATTTTATTTGTCATTATCTTTCTCTACCCAAGTAGACTTGGGTACTGGCTGTAACTGACTAGCATCCCATTCCGGCGGGGGGGGGGGGGGGGGAGTATAAATACTCCTAGTTGGTTCATGCTACAAAATCTTGAGTTAAACTCGGGCTGTATGAGCCACTTGTGACTTCTATAGGACTTCACCCACCTATTTCTGATAACGTTTTATTCAATTGCAGGTTGACAATTTTGCCTCCTATTGAAGCCCTGAAACCTTTGTTTGAACGCTTCAGAGTCTTCCATCAAGATTTCATGAACAAATACAGGGACACCAACTCCAGTCTTTAACTACATAGAAATGGCCTCTTCGTGTACATGTCTTATACATGTACAAATTAATCTGAGTTTAATAATGTCAGGCTTCAGGCCTCTACAGTTAGGGTGGAGTAGCACTCAACTGCAAATGTTAAAACTATTTTGGAGAAACTTTGGGAAGTTTGCTTTTAATGGTGACTTGTTAATTAATATCATCTTTTTGACAAATGCCTAAACTCAATGTGTAAAAAAAGTGCAATTGGGCCTCCCAGGTACGAAAACTGTGTTCTCAGCCTGTCTCTTGAGCTCACTCGGTCAGAGCAGACCAAAAATGCTCTTTAGTCTTATGCTTTGACGTCACAGTAGAAAATGCTGCCCAGGATAAAGGTGACACATTGTCTGGTTTGCTTTGGTCCTGTATTGTTCATTGATCATCTTTGCACTGATTAGGCCAGGGTGTGCTGAAAGTGCAACACAACAGGTACTGGCAGAGCAAGTGCTTTTGTTGGCAATGTTCTGGGCTCTGTTAAGTGGTCACTAAGTCACACACAAATTCTTCCACAGTATTCTTTAATCCAGGTGGAAAAAAATCCTATGTCTTAGTATGGGCAGTCCAATTGTACCATATTTCCTTGTTTGTTTCAAAATACATGTAGTGTACTCTATCGTAAAATTTATATTGACTTGTCATCTAATATAACTTTAATATATATTTTTTACATCAGTAACAATATAAGGAACATAGCAATGTACGTTTTGTGTTTCACTGTGAAAGACACTTATCACTTTCTCACTGAATAAATGAGTAACAATACACTCATTAGTCCAATGGCTTTCAATTGAGTGTTGATAGTAATTCACGTTTGCATTGGTTTTGCCTTACTGCACTCCATGATTGGTTAAAATTACTCATGCCACTTTCTCAACCAATCAGATTGTAACCAGTGCGTAGATGTTTTCCCATGCGTGATGCAAATTGCTTGTATTTGTTTCAATTTCTGGCCCCAGTTGTTCAAAAGGTGGATAGTGCCATCCATTTTATAAATCACTATCCAGTGGATAAGTGTCAGGGAAACCAATTGCGTTATCCACTGGATAGAGATTTATCTGGTGGAGAGCACTATCCAACTTTTGAACAACTGGGGCCTGATTGGTTCAGTGTGCTGCTGTTTGTGTCTGTTGTGATTGGTTGGAGAAATTGCTTTTAACTGGTTTTGGTTTTACAGCACTCAATTGAAAACTGTTGTGACTTGTGTTATTACATGTAATACCAAAGTTAATGGGAACATGCAACAAATCCCTCACAGTAGCAACTTAGAGCCATAGTTGCTGTAACCATTACTAAGGTGATTTATCATTGATTATCACAATCACCACTGATGTCTCCTTAATTAAGCACCCCCTCCTAACCCTATTGCTCTTAGAGAACAGTCAGCAAGATTTGTAAAGAACAAGACAATGGTCTTTGCTTAATTTTTTTGGCGAGTGCTGTTAAAGTTTCAAGTAATATTGTAGCTGGCAGCCTATTAAGAGCAGGGCAAGATGGGAAAAGAAACAAAAATAGGACGATAAGCACTCTGTTGGCTTATTTGAGGAACTGACATATCGTTCCCGTAATCAGTCACTGAACTATAAGTAAGATATAACCGGGCAGGAATTTCCAATATAAATGTTTTCTTTAAGTTAATAATGAATATCTAAGTTTAAACAGGTCAAAAGTGATGTTGTGGTAGAATTCTGCAGGAGAGAAGAAACTTAACACATTACCAAAAAAAGCCCACTGCAAAAAAAAAACAGTTGTTTATATAGGTGAATCTCCAGCAATGTTAGTAATGGTTAAATTTATCGTTCAGTAATATTTTTATTCAATGCAATGTGAGGCAGTAACAAGAGTGAAAGAATAAAATCAGGTTTGTTAAAAAAGGTTGACTTCAATGACAATGCTATGGCTCTCTTGAGCTAAGGTGGGTGCACGGTGAGAGAGAAACGGGGGGGGGGGGGAACCTGGGAGAAAAAGGGGTGGAAAGTATATGGAAGGGGGATTCCCAAGGTGGCGTGGAGTGAGATAAATAGGAAAAACATACCCAGCATTTTGCAATAAAAAAAGCGCGAAGAGGTGGGAGCCAATAAAAATAGGGTGGAAACTGGTATTTAAGGGAAATGGAAGCGGGAATTGTGGTCCCCCCCCCCCCTTTCCTGCACGGTTGAGTTCGTAAATCGACTTAAACCTGCTGGTGCAAGTGTGCACTTTAACCCGTTCAATCGCCCCTTTAGTAAGCCCCTCCCTACCAAAAAAATATAAGCCCTCCCAATTATAAGCCCCCAAACTCTCATTCACAAACAGCCCTCCGATAACAAGCCCCCCTCCCCAAATATAAGTTCATGGGATTACAAGCTTACATCCCAAGAACGATTACGATTACTGTTTTGGCAAACTACCATATTATTATACCTAGTAAGTAAATTGCAATCTGAGTACCGTAAAATTCATATAATAAGCCCCCTCCCCCCCCCCCGAAAATAAGCCCTCCCGAATAACAACCCCCAAATCTCATTTGGAAGAAGCCCTCGGATAATAACTCCCCCCCCCCCCCCCCACCAGAATATAAGCCCATCAGGGATTATATTCTAACCTTAAGATGCAGAGGATTGAATAAATCAGCCGGTTAAGGTAGTCCCAGCCTTGCATTCAGTTTTGTTCTATTTGGCTTATATTATGTTTACATCCCAAGACCTATTACGGCATAATATTCTCCGATTGTAAGTCCCCACACAAACTATCATTATTGTACCTACGTTAAGATTGCAATCTGGATGCTGTACGTGCAACAACAACAACGGGATTACTTACCACAACAATCTGATAATCTTGATCGCAAGATCACTGTTTTTGTCCTGCATTGCATTCAGTAATACTGTTTTGTTACAGACAGTTTTTGCAAGAAAGTTCAAATCCTCCACTTTTTACCTAGCCTGAGAAAACAGCCGATGTTTCACGAGGTCGCCACTTGAGCCCTCGCAAAACGACGTCTGAGTGACGAGCACAGCTGATGACGTGTCTCTACCCAGATCTTGGTAGCTCTTCTGATTGGTTGAAAGAAAATTCCAGCCAATCAGAAGCACTACCAAGATCTGGGTAGAGACGCGTCAACAGTATGGAATTTCTGCGCTCGTTACTCAGACGTCGTTTTGCGAGGGCTCAAGTGGCGACCTCGTGAAACGTCGGCTGTTCTCTCAGGCTACCATGTACCCACATTCCTTCTGGCTCAGCATTTTCTGATGCAAAAAACCCTCATTTTCAGACGCAATCACTCATTTTCAGGCGCAAAATCACTCATTTTCAGACGCAAAATCCCTCATTTTCAGACGCAAAATCACTCATTTTCAGGCGCAAAATTCCTTATTTTCAGACGCATTATCACTCATTTTCAGGGGCACTATCACTCATTTTCAGGTGCAAAATCCCTTATTTTCAGCCGCAAAAGCACTCATTTTCAGGGGCAGAATTCCTCATTTTCAGGCCCAAAATTCATTACTTTCAGATGCAAAATCACTCATTTCCAGGCCCAAAATCATTTATTTTCAGATGCAAAATCGCTCATTTTCAGACGCAAAGTCACTCACTTTCAGGCGCAAACCCATTCATTTTCAGGTGTAAAATCACTCATGTTCGGATGCAACTCATTTTCAGGCGCAAAATCACTCATTTTCAGACGCAAAATCTCCTCCAAATACAAGTCGAGCCATTATATTCCTCCAATAAAACCCTCCCACCCCGCTCTACCCGAAAAAAAGCCCACCAAAAAGGCCCTTTGGACAACTTTCTACAAGCCCAGGGCTTATTATCGGAATTTTACGGTATTACAGTGTTAACAGGTATCACAAGTGAAGTATTTCATTAGATAATGCCTCAAAATCTAGGTAATTCAAGAGTGCTTGTGGTACCTTTTAGGACGCTAAAAATACGTCCATTTTACTGCACCTTTCAATAACTTGCATCTGAAGTTGACAACTTAACCAACGGTTGAACTTTTCAGTTATTGCAGCAGAAGTCTGAAAACACAAGGGAGTTTTGTCCCCCGATTCAACTGGACACGTTCATGTTACACTACGAGCAGACTCTCTTTTTGCTCAGAAATAGTTGGGCTTAAAACACTCGAGCGAGAACGAAAATCGCCTACTGCGTGGAAACATGTTTCACGCGATGAGCCATGTAGTGTAGTCATTTTTGCGCTCACTCGCGTGTTCTTTTCGCTCAACTATCCCTAAGCAGAAAGAAAGGCTGCTCGTAGTCCACGTTCATGTGGTCTGTTTCGTGGATTTCGCTCCACTTTGTTTTTACCTGCTGGTTGTCAACGTTATTATGCTCAATGGCAGCTTAGTAAACAACAAAATCGGTTAGAGTTCACAGTGGTATTGAAAAGCGCAGTAACACCAATTAACACCATAGAAATTAAAATTTTCACTGTTTTCCGGGATCTTTTCCGAGGTTAAGAATATTTAAAATCGACGTTTCGATCAGTTTCACTGATCTTCTTCAGGCTGTTGTTGAAAATGACAATATGGCGGATTGTTTCTCATGTTCAGCTTGGTAACCGCACCAATAAATCGTGACTATTATACGACGTATGTGAAAAAAGGGCGGGAAAATGTAACGAGGCCTGTCAAGTAATTTTACATTTGTGATACTTCACTGACTATTACAGTCTCCCTCACGATCGAAGAAGGAGTTCAGGATTGATTTCCACGTTTCAACATGGTCAAAACTGTTAAGCACTTTCATTCCGCGGTACTTCTGTCGCAGTGATTCAATTCCTTCGAGAACCTTCCTTTGTCTCAACCCTCTCTCTGTCGCTACGATTTTTGCGTTTGTCCAGTCGATACTTCTTTGGCACTCAATAGTGTGTCGTGCTAGGCCTCCATCTTCTTTGCCCATTCGTCTTTCGGCCGATAGAGTGTTTCCTTTTTGAAGGTCTTCATTTGTTAATCTGACTTTGTCCATGTGTTCTTTCTTTCGTGTTTGGAACAGGCGCCATGTCTCTCCTACATACACTGAATTCTGGCAGGTACACGGAATCTTATATACAACACATTTCTGCCTTTCACCAAGCGGCTCTTGACATGTACGTTTAATCTCTTTGATCTTTCTTCCAGGCTTGAAAGCAACTCGAAAAGAGTGTCGGTTAGCAGTTCTCCTGAACCGCTCAGACAACCCTTTTAAATATGGTATGGTCACGGCTCCACGACTTTCCTGTTCTTCCTGTTCTTTCTTGTCTGTCTGTTGATGTCTTTGCTCCATAAACCTTCTCACGGTCTCTCTTGGATACCCATTCGCTACAAACACGTCTTCGATGTTGTTCAATTCTTCTGCCAGGTGTTTTTCATCACATAAGGCCCTCGCTCTGTCAGTAAAACCTTTCACAATCGCTCTCTTCATACTTTCTGGGTGATTGGACCTTTCCTTTACATTTATGTTTGTGTGAGTCTTCTTGTAATAGACAGAGCATTCTATCTTCTTGGTCTTCCTGTCTACGGTCTGTTTTAAATCAAGTACTGGTAAAACATCTCCTTCTTGGTCTTCTTTTGTGAACACAATTACTCCTGGCTCAATGGTATTGAGGTGATCTAGTATCTCTTGAGCTTCTCCTTCCTTGCATTTGGTCTCACTATCATCTACGTACCAGAACCATTCACTTAGGGGATATGGAGACGTTTCCATAGCTCTCAACTGGAAGTCTTCCATGTATATGATTGCAATTTCACCCGTGGCACCAAGGCCTATTGGTCCACTGTCTAAAACAAAATGACTTCCTCCGTATTCACAATAGGTCAGATCGAACATCCACTTTAACAACTCCATTATTGATGTTACACTCATTGTGGTTGTTTCTCCGAGGTCCTCATTCTCGTTCAACAATCTTTCCACTAGCTCCAACGCTTTGTCAATAGGTATGGAAGGGTACAAGCCTGGAAGAAAGATCAAAGAGATTAAACGTACATGTCAAGAGCCGCTTGGTGAAAGGCAGAAATGTGTTGTATATAAGATTCCGTGTACCTGCCAGAATTCAGTGTATGTAGGAGAGACATGGCGCCTGTTCCAAACACGAAAGAAAGAACACATGGACAAAGTCAGATTAACAAATGAAGACCTTCAAAAAGGAAACACTCTATCGGCCGAAAGACGAATGGGCAAAGAAGATGGAGGCCTAGCACGACACACTATTGAGTGCCAAAGAAGTATCGACTGGACAAACGCAAAAATCGTAGCGACAGAGAGAGGGTTGAGACAAAGGAAGGTTCTCGAAGGAATTGAATCACTGCGACAGAAGCACCGCGGAATGAAAGTGCTTAACAGTTTTGACCATGTTGAAACGTGGAA
>CAXIQD010000184.1:0-31510 GCA_964030785.1 Siderastrea siderea | reverse complement strand
AATGGGTACAGCGATGATGGCAAGAAACGTTGCTGTGATGTATCTCTTTGAGGTTTCGTCATGGTCAAATGCTGGCTCCCAGTTGTACTCACAATAATACTCATTCCCGTCAGGGAACAGTCTCAAAGTGTAGAAATAAGGAGCATGAACAGCAATGGCGATAGTCCAGGTGCAACCAATGCAGATTAAGCGCACTTTGGGTGTGATCCATCTAAACTTCAGTGGAAAGACAACAGCCATGAAGCTGTCGAATGATATCAACAGAAGGCTTTCGACAGAGACGAGCACAGAAACGTCAGGGAGGAAGTAGCACAGTTTACATAAGATGTTTCCAAACATCAACGGGCTGTGAACCATGAAAGCACCTGACCCTGAAATGATCTCGGCAACTTTAATCGGCATGATGGTCAACGGTGTGAAAAGGTCGGACACGGCCATGTTGGCAACGAAGGAATCGATCGGTATGCGGGAGTGCTTGTTCTTCCAAACGACCAGAATGACGAGAACATTTCCAACTAAAGAAACCAAGAGAATGATCAGATAGGCCAGGGATTTGAGTACGATTGCCGCAGTGGAGTCTGCTGTGAAGCAATCTTGTTCCGTGTTGTTCAGAAGTTCATTAGTGATTAGTGACTTGTTAGTTGGAAAAACTGAGCTGTCGTTTTCAAACATCAGTGTAAAATGGGGGTGACAGGCCTGACCAACTCCTACACTCCGGCCTTGGCCGCTCTCATGCGTGTATCTTTTAAGGACCCTCTGTTGTTATA
The DNA here is from genome assembly GCA_964030785.1 of Siderastrea siderea. Taxonomy (NCBI): domain Eukaryota; kingdom Metazoa; phylum Cnidaria; class Anthozoa; order Scleractinia; family Rhizangiidae; genus Siderastrea; species Siderastrea siderea. The sequence goes on along the minus strand of CAXIQD010000184.1, from coordinate 30,743 downwards.
TGATATATACAGGGTACGTTCCTGAAGCAATGTTTGTTTTTAATTAAGAGCCATTTGTTCAAACAAATCTGTTTCAAATTGGGCTTTGATGGTTGAAATTCAAGAACTTCGTTTCTGTTTCAGATATTTCAGCCGCAAATTTGAGTGTAGGGCGGTGTGGGGCGGTAGCCGTAAATTTGAGTGTAGTTCACTGCTTGCTCAGTGAAGCTAGTTATTTCCTCTCTGCTAACGTTCCACAGTGAAAAGCGTTATCTATGAATCGTGTCTAAATGAGCCACTTTATCAGACGCGCTTTCACTGATATGTTTAAACTTTCATCATGAAAATGTTAGCAAATTCAACCGCCATTTAGTACCCATGGCGGTGCCGTGTGTTTGTACATAGTTTTTTTTTACACTAAATTGGAAGGAAGGTCCTATAGGAAAAGCCGTAGCGCTTGTTCTAGTAGTAGCGTGCGGGCAGGAATTTTATTTTGATAAAAAATTGACGTATGCTCTGCATGCGGTCTGTAGATAGCCTCGTAATGTCCACTGAGACTTTAACACTTTTTCTAGAACCTTTGTTTGGTCTTTCAATGAAGCCGTAAAGGTGGTTGTGTCTTTTAGTTGTGACTTCTGTTGTTGTGTAATAGGCTGAAGTGGTTTGTCAACAAAAGCTGATAGTTGCTCTGTTGTACCCTCTCATCACGATATAAAAGCTTTATACAAAATACACTTTCAGGAGTGAATTTTGAAGAAAGAAAGCTAGCCCTCAAACAAAAACGCAGAGAAAATAAACGAACAATGTCCTTTGCGACGTAATACCAACAATCAGTGCCCAATTTTAAAGAGATTATCTTGAAGAAATGGCATTTGATTAAAAAACAACCATTACTTGCCGATATCTATAAGGAAGCGCCACTAACATCATATAAGAAAGGGCGGTCCTTAAAAGATATACTCTTGAGAACAACGTTATGAGAGCGGCTAAAGCACGTGTGTGGGAGTCGTGCAGCCTTGTCACCCCCATTTTGCATCATTGTATTGTTTTAGAATCAGTTTTTGACACTAGTTCCCAATAAAGTAGCACCTTCAGCGATATACCAATGCCATTTTGCTGAGTGTTGGGCGTTTCTGCTGGGAATTCTGCACTGAAAGATACACCTAGTTGCAATAAAAAGTTGTCATACAAAAGTGGAAAAAGAATAAAGAAAAAAGCCAAAAAGGAATTAATTACCCACGTAAATTACATTCGTAGATTTTAATCATTCTCAAAGCACTTATGGCGTACGGTGTAATACTCCAATTTGATATCAAATGAGTTCATACAAGGTGAATTGGTCAACATACAGACCTTTTGAGCCTTAGCCCTTCGTCAGAGCAATTCCCTGAATGTAATTCGCGTGCCTAATTTATTCCTATTTGGCTTTTTACTTTTCTCTTTTTTTTCATTTTTATATGACAACGTTGTTGCAATTAGGTGTATGTTAAAAATTTAAGTGTCTGATTTCCGTTTACTTAATATGAATTTAGCATAATGGCTTGATGTTCTTTACTTTTTCCAATTTTTACCATAGAATGTCTTATACACTTTCAAGGTTTCAAGTTTCGTTGTTAAGTACTGTCATGACTAATTTATTTCTCCGCTTCTTTTTTTGTTTGTGTTTTTTTTTTCAAAAAACGGTGTTGGAATTAATCTTTTCAGTGAATTTTTTCCTTTTTTTGCCATAGCAATAGGCTTACCAGACAACTCAAAATTGAATTAATATCATTTACAGTTTGAACTTGCAACTTGCAGTCTCTCTCCCTGTTAATCAAAACGCACAACAACGTCAGCAGTGAAGTTTGCGCCAAGGGTCGCTCACTCGTATGAAAGTGCCAAATATTCCGCAAACCCAAAGACGTCAGCTATGATGGCAAAAGAGACAAAACTACAAAATAGATTTGTTTCATAGTTTTGCTAGAATAATGTAACAAGTCACCAATGTCAACAAAAAACATGTGGGGTCACTGACATTATTAAAGCGTGTGTTAAAATACGCCGAATTTCTTTTTTTAAAAAAAGCCTAGCTTTGACAATCATATCGACAAGAGCTAAATGGTTGTTAGTTGAAAAACAATAAAAATATAATTATTTGAGACCCACTTTTTCGGTCAAATTTCATTGAGTAAACGATTTGAACAGGTGCCATCCTTTCAATTAAGCTCAGCCTTTGGGTAAGAATTTGCAAACGCCCATCGCACAGAATTGTGGCTTCTTTTGCGACATCCAAATTGGGGTTTTGGGAACTAGGTAGCGCCATGGCTTAAACAATGCCATTGTTTTTCCGCGCACGCAATTGGCTAGCTGGCTGTGACCATCCATGACCTTGAGACAAGTTGATCACATGAAAAAAAAAAAGATGGCGGCCGAGTAAAGGTAAAAAAACAGCTCTACGGCTTTTGTTTTGACTCGTGAAAGGGTGACTGCACTGCTGCAATAAAGCTCGGAAGATAGGTGCTGTTCGTAAGAAGATGCCTTGTAAAGAAAAGGATGTTTTACAAAGAACTTTTGCCGGTAAGTGAATGTATTGTACTGTCTATCGAATGGTTAAATGGGGGAGGGGGACAGAATGGCATTTAAAGTGTGAGAAATTTTTAATCTCATATCATCTTGTTCTGCCACTCTTATGAATAACACTTTTAAAAAGCTACCCCAACAACTTAGCCATTGCCTGCCTCTTGGTGTCTTTTTTTTAAGAGGGGGGGGGGGAGGGGGGGAGATCGGGGTGGTGCACTTTTTATTTTTTCCTAAAATAGCAAATTCGCAAGAGATAAACACCTAACTTAAGAGAGTTCTTCAAAATCTGAAATTTTCCTCTTCAATTTTCTTTCACCATTTCTGTCAGTAAAAGCATAATTTGAGTGCAATTTAACACTCAAACTGATATTTGAGAAACAGTTTCATCTACTTTATGCCTTCTGTTTAACAACAACAAGCTTTATTACCGAATAGAAAAAGGAAAAAAAGTTAAACTTTACAATATAATATATTAATACAAAAATAGGTAATGTTTACTCAGGATAACTAAAAAGCTAATCGAGCTGAGTAAGACTAAGTGATGTTAAGGATCCCCGTTCTAAATTTAGAAAAAAGAAAAGGCAAAAGAACAGTTTTCCTTGCAATGATATCAGCATTTTTTTCTTTCAGAAAACTGTAAAACTATCCATTTGGTGCGCTGATCGCGTATTTTTGTACACATCAGCAAAACAAGTTTTGCTGCTGCTTTCGCGGGAATACTTGACAACCAGGCCCTTAGATTTGACCAGCAAAGCGAAACCTGGTCACTAAACTAACTGTTGCTATGGTGATTTCTCCTGTAATTCAAAATGGCGGCCAAAATGGAATCGATGGAGGTGAAAACTGCAGCCGTGCAGCTTTTATTTTTGCAGTATTTATTGCGCGCTCCAATGCCAAATAGTAGGGAAATTTCAACAGAAAAAGGCTACATGTCGGACAAGAAGTATGTTTTTATTTTTTACTGCTTTTATTAATACATATATTGAACTTACGTTCTAATTCGCTTCGCTCAAACGAACGTAAATTATTTACCGCTTAAATAACCGCAAAAAACCAGGCGAAATCAGATATGGGTGGATCGCGTGCGAACCCTAACAAGCGAGAGAACAAACAAAGTACTCCAAAAAAGATCAGACAAAAAATGAGAGAGTGCAAAAAGAAAATCAAAAATCAGGCTAGCTCACCGCGAAAAAGCTGCTGATCCGTCGAAGTTGAAGTTCCTTTGAACTTTTTGTCTGGTCCACGACGACCTTGTGTAGGCTGTCTCCTTTTCCTGCTTGCTGCCTCCTTAGCTTTCTTGAAGCGTTTCTCGTCCTCCGAGCCAGACGCTAACTCATCCGAAACATATTCATCGACCACTTTCCAACCATCAGCGCTCTTGTCAGCAATTCTGATCAGTTTCTGCCGCTTACGAATGAGCTCTTTTCCTTCATCTACCAAATCATCCACTTGCTTATTTTTGGAATCGTTAGCCGAGTGAATTCTATCGAAAACGCTGTCGATCTGAGCATTAAGCTCAAACTGCTTTTGGTTACCCTTAAACTTCATTTGAGTCACTTGCTTATCCAGCTTGGAATTCGACTCGAGCTGCTTAGTCTTTTCGTCTACCTTAGACTCTAAGTATGTTTTGAACATTGAAAAAACCTCGTTGACCATCGGCGATTCATCTCGCTCTGAAGACTCCGGGAGTAGGCATACTCGACGAAATCTTAAAACGTCCGAAGCAGAAACAGCTCTAAAGTGCTAAGGTCGCAAGCGAGAGAGAGAGAACAAACTGAAAACAGCATCTTAAATAGGAAAAACGAACCAGTCGGAAGCTACGATAAGCACGCTACGACACCTAAAGGCGACAAACTGTAAGAAAGAATGCTAAGCTAAAATAACAGTGGAAAATATATTTAATTTTTAACTTCCGCACTTTTTGTCGACTGCTTTAGATTTTCTGTTGGGTGGCTGAAAAGCTCTTCTGCTAGTAAATTCCATACATTTCGAGGCTCTGTCTTGGCAGTATTCACCGTCGAAAGGCTACTTGATCCGTTGCTGGTATTTGGCTGTTTTTTTTTTCTTCAGGAAGTTATCCTTCGTGATCGATTTCATTTTAGCTTCCGCACTTTTTGACCAGATGCTCCAATCTTTTGATATGTTGTGATGAATTTACAGTTTTCTTTCTTGCTCTTTAAATTTTCGACTAAAAACTCGTGACCGTTTTCAATCGAAAGCTTCCCGAGAGCCTGGGACTAGTTCAAAGTCCGACCCGTCGCTTGGTTCTGTGCGATGCGTACAGCTAAAATGCTAGAGAATTGAAAGAAATCAATGAAGAAATCAAACTTCCACACCACATTTTTTTCATACTTTCATAAAACATAGAAAATCGAAAAAAGAAAGTAATCTATCGTAAGAGAAACTAGGGTCAACGAGGATTAAAGATAATTAAATCCTTGTCCACCTAGAGTGCGCTCAATGCAGGGCGTGAGCTGACATTACCACACGTTGCAAACATTTTATATTATTGCACTTAAAAACAACCAGAATACTATAGAATTTTTGTTTGAATTTTCCAGTGAAAATGCAACGACGTTTGCCCTATTCCCTTTGCTAGGATAAGTGACCATCGACTGCTGCTCATCACGCTACACAGACAGAACCAACTATGATGTAAGAGGCCAGTGCACGCGTTTACCAACGACATCAAAGGGGGAGATGATGTGTCAACGTCACGAAAGCTTCCAGTCATGACAAAGATATGCAATTCAAAGAGGCATTGGAAGCAATACTACAAACAAGCAAGAAGAGCGAAAAAGCTATATGAAACACTCAGCATCATCAAAGTGAACCAACGTATATTCCATTAAGCGGACAACTAAGTGGGCACGCGCCAGTGTAGTGGTCATCACGTAAGACTGGGTGATCGGGAGAGGCGGTGGCTCCAGCCTTCGTTCGACAATAAACGCAGGGTTAACGCTAAGAGTTAACCCTGCAATGGACTAGCATCTTATCCAGAGGGGGGTGGGGTGGGGGGTGATGCTCCATGTCGCTTCACGCTACAGAAACCGGGATTAAGCGCCAGTCTTGATGGCTCATTTAATCCACTGAATTAGACACAAGAAACCTTTTTTGCTCGACGACTACTACAATATCCCAAAAAAGAAGCTCTTCCAAAGGATGGTTTCTTTTGCCAAGCACAGGGTGATCCAAAGCGACCACCCCGTGCCTAGCAAAAAGCCAAAAGCATTCGATAACATTACATCGCATAGAGTCCCCTTACCTCAGGAAATTATTGATAGCAACAGCAACTCTACATGAAAAGACATAGAGAAAGGTGAAGGCTTTCTAGCAAGATATCAGAGCCAGCTGTAGCAAAGAGCAGAGGAGCAATTAGTCAGGGAAAACCCACATTATCAAAGGGGGCTTTTTCATCTCTTCAAAAGCAAGAAAATTGCCGCAAATGGGCGAAATGAGAATAAAAGTTAGTTATTTCCAGGGAAAAGAGTAATAACATATATGCTGTGTTCACTGTACAGGTAGGTAAAGATGAGTGAATTTTATGCCCAACAAACGTTTGGATTTTTTTCTTTTTGGTACCAATGACTTGGAAATCTAAGTTGTTATGCCAAGAAATGACAGAGTGCTAAAACGGCTTCCATTTATCATGAAACGTTCTAATTGTTCAGAACACAAGCATTCTGGACAGAAGTGTTTTTAGCATTTGCAGACTTCCTAGTCTAGCTGTAACAACAAGAAAAATACACCGTAGGCAAATCTGATGTCATTTTTAACACAACTATAAGCCCATGATGCGATGTTGACTGGCAAACAATGTGCAGCAGAGAGCAGTAACACAGTGTTTCTGTTTGGAACTGCCCTTTATAAATTATATAATGTATGGGACGAAGGTGTGGAGACTATTAGGCTTATGGGTATATATGTAGAGTAAATTTTGAGGGTCTTTCACAAATAACATTTCAAGGCTCGATTCTTTTATTGAATTGGTCGCCCGCATACCACCAAACGTCGCAACGCGGTATTTTAAAAAAGAAGCCCATCCAATAAATACATTTTAAAATATACTTTTACAAAAATAAAGTATTGTATAAAAATCAGCTGTATTGATTTCTGAGACAGAAGCTACTCGTCTTCCTTAGCCACAGGCCCTCTTTTAAAATTATTGCAATAAACAATTTGTAAAAAACGTTTTTGAGTTCTATAACAAGCTTTTTATAATTGTCCCTCAATTTAGAGTGTCTTTGTTACGTTTATAATTGAAAGCATTAACAAACTTCTTTTACCTGAAAGGTGAATAAACAAAGCATAAATGTGATACCCGCCAGCACCGTTAATGGGCCTAATGGACATATGTTTGCTCCAGGTGAACAACTACAACACGATACTTTCAATTTTATACATTTGAGTTTTTTAAGCAAAGAGAGTTTCTGATAATTCTGGCGTCTTTTATCAACTTTTCATTTGTTTTTTTCCTGCGTTATAGTATGCCAAAAATGCTTTTTATAATTTCCCTCAATTTAGAGTCTCTTTAAATTACGTTTATAATTGAAAGCATTAACAAACGTCTTTCACCTGAAATGTGAATAAACAAAGCATTGTGATACTCGCGAACACCGTTAATAGGGGACCTTATGAATATATTTTTACTCCAGGTGAACAACTACATCACGATAGTTTTAGTTTTATACCTTTGTGTTTTTTGAGCGAAGAGAATTTTATTATTGTGGCGTCTTTTTCTGCATTTTTGTATGCCCAAAAAAATTAAAAGTATATAGAAGTTGTTACAAAAACGTTTAACTGAAACAACGCTTTCAGAATGATCTCGGCTCAATTTGTTAATTGAAATGGCTTTTAGATGTTTATCATATGACCCGTACGGACCCGCGCGCAATTTCCTTGAAAAACCATATGAAAAAAAGTCCCGTATGAGGGCCGTACGCCTCGCTCTAGCAGGGCCGGAAAAAGCCGTACGGCCCTACTAGAAAAGCGTACGGCCCCGCTACTGCCGCAAGATGACGGAATTGGAACCAGTTGATTCCACAGCTTTGAATTCAGATGAACGATAGTTAAGATTTTTCTAAAAAGCAAAGAATGTCCAACATGTAGAATGTCGAACATGTTTATTAAAACTTTACTATCTAGAAAGCGATGTAGTTTGCAGGCGCAAAAATTAAAACAAAACGTGTTTAAACTTGGTTAATGATGAAGAAATACTCCTGACAACAACAATAAAATCGAACTAAAAGCCGTCAAAAACTGAAACAACATAATCGGACAAAGACGTATCCTGGTTTGAAGTCATGATAAACATTGAAGAAAAAATGCAAATGCGAAGTAAACTCAAATTTCTTTTTCTGCTGCGTAATTTTTAAATCTCAACAAACAAAATGTGAGTACATGTTTACGACTAAACTGGCAATGACATCAACTGTAATGCAGAGCTCAACATCGTCGAACAGCAGACGTTCATGAATCCTACGATCCGTGGTAAACTAAACAACTTGAAGCTAGAGGGAAACGAAGCGTAGCAAAATCCTGAACTGCCTGCACAGTCCCTTTCCAAGTCTTTATGTAGTTTCATAAATTAAGATCTAATGTTGTTTTTAACATCCAAAATCCTTGGTGGAAAATTAATTAATCCTCTCTTTCAAACCAATTGTGAATTTCGGCTCAGAAGAAACGTCGCTAAGTTGTTCAATCAGGATAAATTCAGTCTTCGCTGAGAGACGAGCACGACTGAGCCGAAACGTCGTGCAAATTCTTTGTTGTAGTCCTTCATAAACGTTTCCTTTGAAATTTCTACTAACTGCAATCATGTACGAGGAATTTAGTCGGATTTAAATCTTCTTGGAATGAAGCTAAAACTCGGAGATTTGGTGTTCAAAAATTTTGTACGCACATCGCAGTTCAAATGCACTTTACTGGCTTCCCAAACAAATTACAAGCTACCATTGGCTTTTCAAAATGCGCGCGAAACGGGCCGCCGCGTCTGTATCCACGAAAGAAAGACAAAAAAAATTCAGTGGTCATATGATAAAATGCTTATTGACTGAGTTAGGTCGGGCCGGACGGGAAAATATTTGGCTCTCGGTCAGGACGCACGGACCTCGCTGCGCTCGGTCCGTACGTCCTGACCTCGAGCCAAATATTTTCCCGTCCGGCCCTCCAACTCAGTCAATAAGTACATAGTATGCTATTTTTCAAACATGACAAGCTCTGCTCTTTCTATTTTAATTAATGTCATTTAAGTGCCAAATTTGTTTGCTTCTGACTAGCAGTCCATTATAATTGCAGTAGTAAAGTGGGCTCACTAGGGGTGCTTTGCCTCGTTTTGATGTTGTTGGGGGTTGCTAGGGTTTTTTTTTTTAAGGTCAGGATGGTCTTTCTCTTATTATAGGTAAATGGTTTTGCTCCAAGTAGTAAGGGGGGGGCCACTTTGGAGAATTGTATCAAAAAGACCCACCCCCCAAATTTTTGGAACCAATCAGAAAGCTAGTGCCAGTGCCCCGACCGTGATGACGTCATCAGAATGGAATGTTGTTGGAAATGAAGAGTTCACGTGTTTTTGTTTGGAAAACCGCTGACCAGTTGGGGAAAAAGGATCGCGGGCTCATCCAATATGGCGAACGGAGGTCACGTAATTTGGGGTGGGAAACCGCTGACCAGTTGGGGGGAAAAATCGCGGGCTCATTCAAGATGGCGGATGGAGGTCATGTGATTTTTGCTGGGAAACCTCTGACCCTTACTTCAATGGATGGCGGGCTCAGATCAGAAAAGAGAGGACAATTACATAAGGAATACATAGGGAATACATAGGGAATACATAGCGAAAAAGGGATCGTGAGCTCCGATCAGAAAAGAGAGGACATTTCGTGACGCTTACATGACGTAGGTAAATAGCCCTCTGGCTAGGGTGGGAAACCGCTGACCAGTGATGGAAAAAGGATCGCGGGCTCATTCAAGATGGCGGATGGACGTCATGTGATTTTTGTTGGGAAACCGCTGACCCTTGTTGGAAAAAAAGGATCGCGGGCTCAGATCAGAAAAGAGAGGACAATTACATAGGGAATACATATATCTTATTAGACGGTTTAGTGTGTAGTATCGTGGGATATTTTTACGAGGTCGCGCCGTATTTTGGCGAGCCCGTAGGGCGAGTCAAAATACAAGAGACGAGTAAAAATATCCCATGATACTACACACTAAACCGTCTAATAAGGGATTTATTATTCAACTTAGCTACAAAATGGAAAAGTGGTTTATAAACTGTCTGAGTTGCGTGACAAACTAACGTGACTTCTGAGCAGCGAGTGAGAGCACCAGCGGGGTCAGGTTTCGCGCGCTTGACGTGAGGTTGTTGTTGATTGGTCAAAAACGAAAACTTGTCAAACCTGTCAATCGAGCGAAGCGTCGGGATTTTATTTCAAACTTGCAAGGAAAACAAAGATGGAACAAGGCAAAACTGAATTATTTTCGGGTTTACAGTTAGATGAACAACAATGTTCTTGGTCACCGAGTAAAACTACGAAAAGAAAGAACTCGACAGAACAAACAGAACTCGAAAGTCAAGTCAAACAAAGTTAAACAGCACTTCAAGCTCAGTCATCTTCGTCCGAATCACTAGCCACGGGTCGTTTTGGAAGAGATAGCGGTGGAGATTTCTGACCGACAACAATTATGCATTTGTTGAAGACAGCTCCTGAGGAAAGATGGGTTCTGTTTCCTGACTTTGACAAACAAATGACATAAAAGATTGTTAAGTTCCTCGGCGGGAATTTCTTCAATGGCCCTTGTTTCTGTAACGGACTTGAGGTCAGTTTTTGTCAATTCTGTTGTATTTTAATACGTTTAGATTTTCTTCAATAAATAAAGAAATTTCACTGTCGTCTAGGTCATTGCTTGTCTCTAGGATCTCGTTTTCGTTAAAAACCTCAAAATTTGGTAAGCATTCATTGTTTTCGTCCGGAAAACGACTGTTTCGGTCATTTTTTCATCGTTGACGTACCTTGTAAGCCTAATGCCTGACGCGGCATTTGTAGAAAACCTGTCAAACCGGTCTTCTGGAGTACAAATACCGTGGGATATTTGTACTCGTTTTGGGTGTTATTTGTACTCTACTGAATGCAGTTGAATAATAAATAGGGAATACATAGGGAATACATAGGTAGTACATAGGGAATACATAGGGAATACATAGGGAATACATAGGGAAAAAGGGATCGTGAGCTCCGATCAGAAAAGAGAGGACATTTCGTGACGCTTACATGACGTAGGTAAATAGCCCTCTGGCTAGGGTGGGAAACAGGATCGCGGGCTCATTCAAGATGGCGGAAGGATGTCATGTGATTTTTGTTGGGAAACCGCTGACCCTTGTTGAAAAAAAAAGGATCGCGGGCTCAGATCAGAAAAGAGAGGACAATTACATAGGGAATACATAGGGAATACATAGGGAATACATAGGTAGTACATAGGGAATACATAGGGAATACATAGGGAACACATAGGGTAATACATAGGGAATACATATATATTATTTGCCGGCCGGGAGGTCCGTATTGAGAAAAACTGTGCCAGAGGTCTTGAGTACGGCCCGAGGCCGCAGGCCGAGGGCCATGCTCAAGACCGAGGGCACAGTTTTTCTCAATACGGACCGACCAAGGCCGGCAAATAATATTTTTATTTTTTTCTTGTTGTTTTTCAAAAGTTAAACGTGTCTTGTTGTTTTCGGAAAGCAACGTTTTGCAAGCGCGCGTAAAATGAACCATGAAACGAAGCCGTTTGTGACACCAGAGCAGCAAAATACGCTTTTTTACTCTGTTAAAACTCAGAAATCACAGGAAGCAATATAACTAAAAGAAACCCCTTTATTTCCCAAATTTCGATACATGTAGCTAACTCCTGCTCGATTTACTCAAATGTTTGTCGAAAGGGAAGAGGCGATTTACATTGTACAACCTTCGGTATTTTAACAAGAAATTTTGGAAAGAAAGTTTTTAACGACAATGTACAAAAAATTTCAGAATTCTAAGTTTCGGAGAACGTTTTAAAGATTTTAAAGGTTTTAAAAACCCATGACAAATTTTTTGTTATTGCCGTTCCGTTGACCGCGGTCAAGATCGGAAAATTCCACCCGCTCTCGGAACCAATCAGATTGCAGGATTTGGTTCATCTTGCCCGCTCACGCGCTGAGAAAAAAATAAATAGGGAATACATAGGGAATACATAGGGAATACATAGGGAAAAAGGGATCGCGGGCTCAGATCAGAAAAGAGAGGACATTTCGTGACGCTTACATGACGTAGGTAAATAGCCCTCTGGCTAGGGTGGGAAACCGCTGACCAGTCGGGGGAAAATGGGGATCGCGGGCTCAGATCAGATAAAAAAGACTCCATGTTGAAATCAATGACTTTTTAATCCTTTTCCTTGGGTGTGGGAGGGTCACACGCATCAACAGGGTGAAGGTGTGTCTTGGCAGGCGGCTCGATATCCGTAAGGGTAGGTTTGAAAGGTGGCAGGATCAATGACTCTCTTGTCGTACACCAACTGGTAACGCTTGTAATCCGGAAAGGTGACGTGGGTGGAGGTATAAAAAGGCAACCATGGGCTATTTTGTTGTCACCATGAGTTTCTACATCACCCTCCTCAGTGATCAAGCACAAGGCACGGGGCAAAAATTTACCGCTACACTTCCTCATTTACACTATCTGGTGGAAGATGATTGGGAAGCGGCCCTGGTTCATATCTCACACCCGGCTTTTTATCAACAATTGGAAGATCAAACCAAGCAGAATTGGACTCAAGAAGATAGTCAAAACCACTGGATGAAAACAGATATCAGATACATACCAAAACGTGCTGATGGAATGGCTCCGGTTCAAGTCACCGAACAAATCCATTTACCCCCAGGGTATTACCACAATTTGAAAGAAGCATGGATCGCCATCGCGTACGAAATGGAAAAACAACACATGGAAGTCATGATGGATATAGCCAAAATGGACGTGGACGATCTATCCAAACGACAACAACTAGCCGCTCTCAACCTGGCTCAACCCTACGTGAAAATCACCAATACAGGCATCGCCCCTGAATTAGATTCCTTGTATGTACTCATACCAGCCAACATGCAATTTGAAATGGAATGGAAATTGGCCGGCCTGATGGGACTTGTGAAAGATGGAACGCCAAGTGAACGCATCAACCAAGAAAAAAATTATCTTGTAAAAAATATCGTCGATTACGACGATCGACACAAATGGGAAGCAACCGTCAGTCCTCCAGACAAATATCCACCTTTTGGTCATGTCTCCGTCAGCTTTACCCACCCCGATTTCGATTATTCCTTCTTCTTGGGTCCTAATCTCAGTCGGCAGCCATTTCCCACCACGCAAACCGTCAAACCGCAACAAGGACGACAACAACTCATGATTTACACGGATCTCGTCGCACAGAGTATTGTTGGAAATCAACAAAAAGGGTTTTTACGTGCCATTGATGCCGGCAATACCGATCATCAGTTTGATACCACTCAACGGATGTATTTTCCTCTTCGCAAAACGATCTTTGACAGCATTGCCATTGACATTCAAACAGCCAATGGACAGCCGGCTCCCTTCAAACAAGGCAACACCATCCTCACTCTTCAACTCTCCAGAAAAAGTCAACGGACATAAAAAACATGACGTTTTTTTTGTTTTTTGTTTTTCATGTTGAGTTTTTATGGGACATTTTATTGTGAGTCAAGGCTGCTGTGAGTCAAGACAAATTATTTATGATGAACGTGCAAAACCAGTGTTGTCAGTTTTTTAAAATTTTTTTAATTAAAAGAGTTGATGTTTTTTACAAATGGTTGTCCGTGTCCATCTCTTGCCACGCGGGTCCTAGGAAAAATTGAAAAGCTATGTACAATTGAAAACTAAAAATTGAAAGGCTGTGTACACATTGAAAAAATAAAAATAAAAATAAAATAAAAATAAAAAAAAGCTATCTACCATTGAAAAAGTAAAAACTAAAAAATTGAAAAGCTATGTACAATCGGAAAAAAATAAAAAATAAAAATTGAAAAAAGCTATGTACAATTACAAATGAAAGTCTTCGAGTTCCAGGCGTAATTGATCGATGTTCTCGGGTAGACAGAAGGTGCGATTGAATAAGGCTTGAATTTCCTGTCGGGTTTGGTTGTCGAGATCACGGGATCCTACCACGGCACTGCTTTGATGAAGGGTCGGCTTTTTGGGGCCCCAAGGGACAAATTGACTGCCAGTGGCCAGGGTGGCGGCATTCTCGTTGACTTGGTCCGAGCGGTACCACGATTGACTGGGTATGTCAAAGAGATAGACGGGTTTGCCTTGATCCAACGCCAATTGCACGGTCCAACCGGTGCCTCCTTTCACGCGTTTTTTATCCTGTTCCAAGATGCCAAACGCATAGAGGGTATGTGCTTTTTTGGCAATTTGATAATTGCGTTGCAGCAATTGCAGGGTGTAAAAATGACTCGGCATCCGTTTGCCTAGTTTCTCAGCCGCCTGGTGAAGATGCGGGTTGGCCAGCATGAGGACTTCTACGGTGGAAGGCGACACGAATTGGGCGCGGGGATGGTTGGGGGGTACTAGGACTTCCACTTGCATCCCAAATTGTTTGGCCAATTGTTCGACGAGTTCATCGGTGCCTCGGGCTCCCCCGGTGTACACCACATGGCCATGACCCATGTGGAGTTCCATGGCCTCAAGATCTTGTTCTCCAATCATGTCGATGTCTGGGGGCATGCGTTGGGAAATACGTAGCCGGTGTCAGGTCCCACAATCACTAGAATCTCGGCGGGGGTCAACCCTAAGGCCAAAGCAAAATCAATGAGATGGTGATCACGGCACTGTTGGAAGGTGAATCCCGCGGCCAGACCTCGTTGGACCCGTTCGGCCAAATAGTCGTTGGTCGAAGCAAAGTCCTCCCGCTTGAGATCTTGGTAGTAGTCCATCCGCTTTGAATGACGAGAAGGGGGACCCAGGCAGCTCCTTAAATAGGAACAGCGGACCAATGGGAACACGAGAGGACTAACTATGGATAGGAAAAAGCTGACCAATGGGAACACGAGAGCTCCTTATAGGGCCATGATAAGCTGACCAATGAGAGCCAAGGGTCATGGGTATAAAAAGCCAGGCAGTGTGGAGTGACATATCTTTAGCAGGATGTCCGTCGATGTGAGCTTTGACCCTGTTTCTCCCGCGCGTTATCCGAATCCAGGTCGGAAGAGAAAATCAACCAAAAGCGTTCCCCCTGAGGAGAAGAAGAAGAAGAAGAATGACCCGGTAGTGACGCCTGAGGACTGTGATCCTGTGGTCCGCGAGGTGGTGGAAGACACCCGAGCTGCTGTGGAAGACATGATGAAAGAATTGAATGACATGGTGACCCAAACCCCCCAGACATCCCCAACTGAATACATTGTGACGAACGTGTATGACAAAGCCCAAGACCCCCTTGCACCCAGTTCGGTGGACTATATGGTATGCCCTTGCCATGACGTGCGTTTGGAGGCACGAGAATCTCAAAAGGGTTGGAAGTATGTGAAATGTCCCATGCAAGTATGTGAAATGTCCCGTGTTTGCTGTTTTGCGGTCAAGATCAAGCCCCAGACTATATGAAAGCCATGTATAGTCAACCTCATCCAGAAGTGTTGGACATGTGGAGTGGTTTGCAGTGCTTTTGCCGTGAACCCGCCACGCTTCAACAGAGCCATTCCACCCAGAACCCCGATCGATTGTATGTGAGCTGTTCCAAGAAAAAGTGTGACTTCTTTCGGTGGGCCGATCAACCGTTGGGTCCCAAGTACTGGAGTTGGTTTCATGACAACCCCCCAAAAAAAGCCGACGCACTCGCCGAACCACCGTTGTCCACCCGTGATACTCAAGGGTATCCCAAGCGTGGGGTAGACATCCCAGGCCCTCCACCTCGAGTGAGAAGGAAAGAGGACGTGGAACGAGTACGTCCCTTGACAGACTATGAGAAACAGTTGTTGCGAGACATTCAAGATCTCAAGAACCGTCAAGAAATGATGGTAGCCCCCGCCCCACCGCCCCCCAAGTACAGTGACAGTGTCGAGAACTGGCAGAAAAGCCTAGACACGGTCGCTTATGACATGCCAGAAAGTGCAAAGAACTGGTATGACCGTACTGGTCTCTTTTAAGAAAATGTATAAAAAGAAGAACGAATAAATTTTTTTTTATGAGTGTGACCATGGAGTCGGTGTGGTTGTGTTATGCGTGGGAAGGTGTCTTGTCCCTGGTGCAATGGCAATGCCATCAAACCCTTTGCCAAATGTTATATGATCACCAACCCGGCGAACACATCCCCATTCCCCCTTGTCCCGAGGACACGCATCCTCTCCACGTCTTTGAAGAAACCCACGTGGACCTCAACCTGTATCGATGGGTGGTGTTTGTCTTATGGTTAAAGGTCCACCCGAACGCGTGGCGATGGTATCGCATCATTCAAAAGGCGCATCCCAACACCGTCCCTTCCATACCGACCTTGTGGGATGAGTGCCAGAACGTATGGCACCTCGAAAGACCAAACGAACCAAACTCGATGTCTCGCAATCATGGTTGAACCGTTACCACGATCCTCGAGCCCCCGGCAGTTTAGGAGGCGTGCAACGGTTTGCCAAGGCCCATCAGATTCCTTTGAAAAAAGCCCAACGGGTCTTGGAGCGGGATTTGGCCTACACGTTGCATAAACCACGACGTCGTCGTTTTCCCACGATGCCCGTGATCGTGGGAGGCTTAGACGATCAATGGGTAGCGGATTTGGTGGAAGTGCAACCGTTGGCCAAGTATAATCGGGGTCTACGATACTTGTTGACCGTGGTGGATGTGTTGTCCAAATACGCCTGGGTGCAACCGTTGAAAGCCAAAACCGGGGTAGCCTTGGTCCATGCCTTTGACAAGATTGTGAAACAAGGACGACGTTACCCCAATCGATTGCAAACGGATCGAGGGAAGGAATTTTACAACCGGACATTTGAACGATGGCTCGACGAGCAAGGGATTCAACATTTTTCGACCGAAGGGGATGCCAAAGCCAGTGTGGTGGAACGATTTAACCGCACCTTGAAAGAACGTTTGTACCGCTATTTCACCGCCGCCAACACGTTGAAATTTGACGATGTGTTACCCGAGTTGGTTCAAGGGTACAATGCCACCCGTCATCGAAGTATTGGTATGGCCCCTCAAGACGTGACGTGGGACAACGAAGAAGCCGTGTGGAAACGATTGTACGACAAACGGTTGAAAGGCAAGAAAAAACCCCATTTCAAGGTGGGAGATCGTGTACGTCTCAACAAGATTCATCGACCGTTTGAAAAAGGGTATTTACCTGGTTGGACCGAAGAAGTGTTTGTGGTGCATCGTGTGGTACCGGGACCCGTGCCCACCTATAAGATTCGCGAATGGGATGACACCCCCGTTCAAGGCACATTTTACGAGGAGGATTTACAAAAAGTCCATGTGTGCGACGTGTTTCGGATCGAAAAGGTTCTTAAGCGTCAAAAAGATCGTTGGTTGGTCAAGTGGAAAGGGTGGCCGGACAAGTACAACAGTTGGATTGCCAGGGGAGACGTGACCTCCCTCCGACCGCCCAAGCAAAAGAAAGAGACAAGACCCCCCCAAGAACAACACAAGACCACCCCAAAGACGACGCGACTAAAATGACGTTCGTCCCCACACCTCGTTTTACGTGACGTTGATGAGTCATGCGAGTACCAAGGAGTTTCCTGAGAACAAACCCCATCAGTTCAGAAACCGGTTGCCCAAACCCATTCGATTTATGGGCAAAGGATGGATGGTGGGCATGGTGAGTTTGTCCTTACCTTCCATTCCCACTGTGGGGGAAGATTTTGTCGGCAACGCCGAGCCTCTGTTGTACGTACGATGGCACGAACGGGTGTATGACAAAGACGATCAAGGAAATGATGAATGGTTCCATGAACGGCGCGAACTCACCCTAAGGGGTCAAGACATGAAAAAGGAGATGGCCTCGTCGCCGACGGGATGGCACTTTTTTCATCAAGTGGTGTACCGTTACGAGCAAGAACGTGCTAAACGAACCCAACCCAAAACCAAATGGACAGAGAACGATGGCCTCAAGTTGTACCCTACCTTTGAATGGACCTCTGAAGGGGATTTGTTGTTGAATACCAAGCAAGTGGATTACAAACGACAAGTGGCGTACGTGTCATGGGGCAAAAGCTTGGCCCTAAAAATGGGATGGCTCGAACAAGTGTCTCCCAGGACCTATCGATTGGGCCCGAATCTCTTGCCAGAATTTCAAGGCTTGTCCACCATTCCCACCCCGACGGATGTCCGCGATACCGGCAACAAGCCCATCTTTTGGAAAGTGGAGGGGGAGTATGTGAAGTTGAGTCTATCGTGCCCTTGGCGGTTTGTGAATGTGAACGACAAATTTCGTCTCTCGTCGGAATTTCCCTCGGTGCGTCCTTTGCACGTGTATTGCAATGTGGGCACCAGTAGCATGGTGGGTGGTCGCATCACGGATCTCTTACGAGAAATCAAGTACCATCCCCAAGAAACCACGCACTTTGAACCTCGCCATATTCAATATGTCCCGGTACGCAATGAAGTGGTGGAAATCGTGGAAACGCAGATGGCCGAAACCAATGGGGATCTGGTCCAATTTGGCGAAGGACATACCATCCTAACCCTCCACTTTAAAAGGGAGGTGGTGTAAAAAAGTCTCGAGAAGACAGGATGTCGTTCTACGTGACATTACCCAGTCATGCCAACCGACATGAATTTCCCAACAACCAAGCCAATGCGTTCAAGATTCGTTTACCGCAACCGTTACGGTTACCCGGGGGTTCATGGCAAGTGGGTTTGAGTGCCATTTCCTTACCGGATACGCACGTCAATTTGTACGACTTGGTGCAAAAAGATGGGTACATCATGTCAACGTCCTGGGACCAAACCTATCACAAACCGGGTGGAAAAGACGGGGAAATGGTCGCGTGAACAGACACGGCTGAAACGCTCATCAACGACATTCAACATTTGGATTGGGTGGTGGATGGGGTGAGTTTCATGAAAGCCACCATTGCTCAGCTGGAACAACGACGCAAGGAAACGGCGATTCAAGGCGGCCGTTTTACCAACGATCAAGGCAAACACACCTACGTCAAGTTTCGTTGGGAAGGGGACGATCTGATCATCGACAACACCAATGTCTGCCATTGTGGCAACGACACACCAGGCCTGGCCATCTACACCAAGTTAGCTGTCAAGATGGGATGGTTACGTAAAATTAGCAGTGGGTTGATTTTGGGACCTAACTTACAGCAAGAATTCATGGGCGATCAAATCCCCAACATGAAACAACCCGTTGGCAACGATTGGAACGATTTGAACGACGATCAGCACAACCCGGTCTTTTGGACGGTGCGTTCTTTTTTACCGGATCATTTACAATTGAGTATGAGTTGTAGTTGGCGTTTCACCAACTTGAATGTGGCGTTTCGTTCGGTGGTGGGCGACCCCTCGCGATCATTGCACGTGTACTCGGACGTGGCAGGCAGTATGATGGTAGGCAATCGCGTGACCGATTTGTTGCGTGAAATCCATTACAAGCGGGAAGGCAGAGGCACCATGTACTTTGAACCGTTGCACATTCATTACCTACCGCTTCGCAATGAAGTGGTGGAAATCATTCAAATGCAAGTCACCGAAACGTCTGGCACCGAGGATAAGTTGGTCAAGTTTGGAAAAGGCAACACCCTGGTCACCTTGCACTTCAAAAAGGCATAAAAAGAAAAGGGAAAAGGGGATAGTCCGTCAAAGATGCCAAAGACAAGAGCACGTCGAAGACGACGAAGAAGGCAACGAGGCGGTCTCTTGCCGCTCGCTGCTCTCGTGCCAGCCTTGATGGCCGTGGGGAAAGCCGCCGCGTTGGGAGCGGTGGGTGGTGCCGCGGGTTACGGGGGCAAAAAAGCCATGGAAGCGGCGACCACTCGGAAGAAAAAAGGCCGATGACGGTATAAAAAGACAAAAGGATCACGGGAAGCACAGACATTGCTGAAGAGCAAAGAAGACAACCATGCGTGGGGGAAGTTTGACACGATTTCGGACGGACGAGTGGTATGATCAACACGGCAACGGGTTGATGAGGGAGGTCATGCGTGGAGGTCTCCAAGGCCTTAAAAGGACTCGAAACCCCTTGAAACTGCCTAGTAATACCGTGCGTGGTTTAAAAGCCGGGTTATCACGCGGTGTCAAACGCAAAGCCGAAGACGTCATTAAAAAGGAAATCACCAAACAAGCCAAGAAAGCGTTGAATCAGAAGAACGTGAAAGACGCCGTGCGTGTGGCCAGTGCCTTGTTTCCCAAACAAGTCAAACGAGCGCGAGATATTTTTGGAGTCTGAACATGGATCCCGTGCCTTCACGACCTCGACGGATTCGTAGTGATCGAGGTTTGTCTCAATGGGGAGGTGCTTTTTGGAAACTCATGCGACGACAACGTGGTGGATGGTTGAGTCCCGAGGTGATGAGAGTGCCCGGGTTTGATTTGAGACAACGCTTAGCACGACGCTATAAAAACCCCTCACGACGACGGGGTGCCACCACTCGACGACGACGACGACGTTAACCATGCCGAATGTGATGTCACGCGTGGCACCCCCTACCTCCTCTGAAGGGGCTGCCCCCGCTCACCCGCGTTCCGAAGGGACCGTGAATCCGGCGTTCCGGATTTTCAAGGTGCCTCCGACCGACATTAGCATCAATGCCTATTGCATGGTCACCATCCAACCCACCACCACGGGCATCAATCCCATGGAATTCATTGTGCCAGGGTTGGACGATTTTGTGGATTTGGGACGCAGTTACTTTACCATGGAATTGAGATTGAAAAAGGATGATAACGCGAACTTGGTGGCCAATGAAAAATTGTGCCCCGTCAACAATCTGGCCCATTCCATCATCAAACAAATTGACTTGCAGTTGAATGGCACGTTGATCAGTCCTCAATCCGACACCTACCATTACAAAGCCTACCTAGAAACCTTGCTGAATTATGACCGAGAAGATGGCAAGACCGTGTTGGGACCCCAAGGATGGTTCAATCAAGTGGATTCCCCACCCCAATGGACCAACAACAATACCAACAGTACCACACCGCATGTAGATTGGCGTAATCTCAGTGCCAATCACAAAGGAGCCTTGACCGCCATGGTAGCCGAAACCGCCAAGTATGCTGGAGGTGTCACCCACAGTCTGGTGTTTACCCCGCACCTGGAAGTGTTTCACACGGGCAAACTGTTGGTGCCAGGCATAGAAATCAAGATGAAATTTCATTTCAATGGCCCGAACCTGTTTTTGAATGGAGTGGCTCTGGCTGGCCGTTTGATGGAAGGCGATGTCAAACTACGGTTTCATCTGTGTCAACTGCGTTTGAATGATGCCATCTACAGGAGTTTGCCTGAAAAAAGACACAATGAAGGGGCCATCGCTACCTACCCCACCGTCCGCAGTGAAATCCGGACCTTTAGCATGCAAGGCAACCTGGTCCGCTTTGATATCCCCAACCTGTTTCAAAACGGACTGCCTGGCCGATTGATTGTGGGGTTGTTGGACAGCCGCGCCTTCAATGGCGATGTGGCCGGAGATCCCTTCTGCTTCCAGAAATTTGGTCTGACCTCCATTAAACAGATTGTCAAAGGAGAAGAATACCCTTATGAAACCCTGCAGTTGGTGAACGACAATGGCACCCGAGATAATCTAGGGTACTTCCGTTTTCTGCAAGCCAGTGGCGCCTGGTGTAAAAAGAAAGGCAATATGGTACACCTGCTCGATTGAGGCCAAGCTAAAAATTGTACCTTGTACATGTTTGACAATGTAGCCAATGGATGTGCCGACAGTCAAACTCTCAACCCCAAGCAAAGTGGAGATTTACAACTCAGCTTGGAATTTGGGGCCGCGCCCGCTACCAATATAACCGTGCTCGTGTATGGTGAATTTGAGAACTTGCTGGAGATTGACCGCAACGGAGCCGTGTTGTATAACATTTACCAGCACTAAAGAAGATGGAACAAGTGGCCTTGAATAATGTGCAGTTGGATTATTTAGCCCGCGACGACCCCCAATTGAAACCTGTCTTTTACGGGACGGTGGCCTGTGATCGTTTACCCAAGAGTCCTGTCAAGACCCAACCCCAAGGGTATATTGTCAACACCGACCCCCACGATCAACCGGGGCAACATTGGTTAGCGGTGTGGACCGATCAGAACGTGTGTGAAGTCCTCGACAGTTATGCCTTGCCGTTGGAAACGTACGAGCAAGTCGCCCCTTTGCGAGAATGGATTGTCCAACATTGGAAGTACGTGGTGACCAATGGCAAGTCCCTGCAAGCCATCTATAGCAAGAGTTGTGGCGATTATGCCTTGTTGTACTTGAAAGCCAAAGCCCGTGGACGCACCTTGCAAGACTTTTTAAATGAGTTTTCCGATCACGATTATGTAAGCAATGACCATAAAGCCGGTCAACGCCTCAAACAATGGATTGTAGGCCAAGAACCGAGATGGTACCAAATCTGTTGTAGCCCGTATCATCAATGTTGTTAAATAAACCATGTTTAAAAAAAACAGTTGTTTTTGTTGTGTCCTATCCAAACGGAGTCGTAGCTCAGTCGGTAGAGCCTTGGACCCCCGAAAAAACAGGTATCGGGGGTCGTGCGTGGGTTCGAGTCCCACCGACTCCATAAAAAGGTGTCTTTTTTTTCAGGGTCTTAGTCCTCATCATGCAAACGGGGAAACCGTTTCGTTTTCATACACCGTCCAGTATTTTGGTGGTGGGGCCATCAGGATGTGGCAAAACCGTGTTTACGGAAAAACTCTTGTTAGAGAACCCAGACTTGTTTGACACCCCACCGACCCAAGTGCATTATTGTTATGGGGCCTGGCAAGATCGATTTCGAGGCATGCAAGATCGTGGGGTGGTGTTTCACGAAGGGATTCCCGATCATCAAGCCTTGGTACAATGGTTTCCTCCAGGGCGTAAAGGGGTGATGGTCTTGGATGATTTAATGGACGAAGGGAGTCACGATAAACGCGTGTTGGATTTATTCACCAAACATTCGCATCATCAAGGTGTGACGGTGCTTTATTTGTGCCAAGACATGTTTCCCGTGGGCCGATATGCCAAAAGTATATCCCGCAATGCCCATTACATCGTGGCGTTCAAGAACCCCCGAGATCAATTGGGGGTGCGCAACGTGTTGCCGCAATCGTTTCCCACGACCTGGAAGGACAGTTTGGAAACCTTTCATCACGCCACTGCACGACCGTATGGGTATTTGGTGTTGGATTTACATCCCGCCTCGTCCGATCAACAACGTTTGTTGAGTCACGTCTTAAAAGACGAGGGATGGACGCGCACGTATCAAAAACGTCGCAGTGATCAGGATGTCAAGTAAAAGATTGCCTCCCCCCATTGTGTTGCATTTTTTGGGAGATGCCAAGTAGACGATTACCAAGTAGAAGGTTGCAGGGATTGGCTCCCCCGTTGTTTTGGATTTGTTGGGAAAAAATTGTTGGTGATTATTTTCATAGCATGCGTTTGGACGACATGGATTACCAGGCCATGCAAGAGGTATATAATTTGATTCGAAACCGACGAGGCCAATCCATTGACCGTTTAATCGATCGTTACAACGAAACGTATTTTCGTGAACTGGTGTGGACCTTAGAAGATCGAGCATGGCAGTTGATGATGCATCCCGACGTCCTTCGCAAGCTTACGCAACCGTTTCACCTGTAGGCACCACCATGACTTCCCAAAAAGAAAAAACCGTGGTATCCTTGCTGAATGGACCGTTGTCCAGAAGCCACGGTGAAAAATTCAAACCGGAACTTTTGCAAAGCATGGATTCCTTGTATGCCTTTTACCACAAACAGTGGTGGTGTTATCGGAAAATGCTGAATCATTTCAAGTTTGTCAACGCCTTGTTCAATGGCTTGGCATTACTCCTGATGGCGGCGGGCATGACTGCCGGACCCCTCTTGGAAAACAGTACGTTGGTGGCGTGTTTGGCGGCCGTGGGCACGGTGGTCAAAGGATGGAACGATTTTAAACAATACCGATTTAAAGTGACCATGAGTCGGTTTGCGTTTACCACCTATGCCAAAGCCTTGACCGAATTGAAAACCCATGTGCGTGGCGTTCCCTTGGAGGACCTGGAAAGGTTTTTGATCAAGATGCAAACGTTGGATGATACCATTGTGGATTTCACCCCTCCGTTACCCAAACGATGTGTGCAAGATTACCATCGTCGTTTTGTTTACCAACCCGTGGAAGCGCCATGTTACGTGGACGGATGTCCTCGTCCGTTGATGCCCAAAGGGTATTGGACGGAAAAGGATAAAAAGCCGCCCCCCTCCAGTCCCACACTCCTAGAACCATGGCCGTCCGACGAAAAAGAACCACCCAAAGAAAACGACGTCAACGAGGAGGGGCATTAATGCGTCGCAAACCCCGTTTGGTGGATAAAATAGCCCATGGCCTGAGTATGGTTCTATCGGGTCCAGCGCCTGGGTTTGGCCTCGCTTTAGGCAAATTAGGCGCTCAAGCCTTGAAAGGCGTGACCGACAATGTACAGTATTACCGACAACGACCTCAAAAAGGCAGTGGGTGGTGGCAAGATTTCAAACGCAACACCCGTCAAGGCTATAAAGAGTCGCGCGATGCCATCAAACAAAACAAAGCCCTTCAACGTGTGTTGTCCCACCCCACGCGCCCATGGTATCCTTGAGGAGACGACGACGACGACGACGACGTCGTCAACAAGGGGGTTCTTTTTTGAACGTGTTGGTCCCAGCCATGGCGGGGTTGGGGAAAGCCGTGGCGATGGAAACCGATAAACGTATAAAACGCGTGATCCAAAAAGCCAAGCAACGGTATCGTCGCCGTCACCGATAAAGGATGCAACGACTCCGACGTCAATTGCCGTTTTTACGGTCGATGTTACAAGAAGCCAATCGCTTGAAACGTCAAGAGCTTTTACAACATGCCAATGCCGATCAAATCAATGCTGTGAGTGAACTGGCCTTGAACTTCTTAAAAAACAAGATTCCCGTGACCCCACCCATCCTGGCCAAGCTTCGATCCTATAAAAAGGTGCTACGCGACTTGGGACGTCGTCAACATTCGGTGAAAAAGCGTCGTGCGTGGTTGGTCCAACAAAAAGGACGCGGGTTATTTCAAGGGCTTCACCACGTGTTATGTCAATGTGCTCGACCGACCCGTTAACACTCCCCACGTCGGTACGTCTGTTACAAGAGGCCAATCGAGAAACAGAGAAATGGAAAGACAATTGTCATTATTGGCAGCATAAATATGACCAGTTGTATCAAGAGTACCTGCACATCTTGAACTCTGCTCTTTGTGAGCGTTGTCGTGACCAAGAAGACGGGGAACTTTGCCCAACGTGTAACCTAGGATGGACGAAGTGTACATGATTCCCCAAAAGGATTTGGAACAACTCATTCAATATTACAAAGGAGAACTCACCGAAAATGCCTTGTTGAACAAAGCCGCCACGTTAGCTGCCAAAAAACATGTGTTGTTAGCCGACCCTCAACTCCCCCCGGCCCTCGTCAATGCCCAAACCAAACCATTGAGTCGAGAATTAACCAAGTTAACCAAACGGATCCGTCAATTTCCTGGAGGCGTGGGTGTGGGAGCACCCGGTGGCCCGCCAGGCGAGGAAGAGGAAGAGGCCGGGGATTTGGTGACGGGACCCGTGGAACAATGGTTGAAGCGCATGATAAAAGGCAGCCCGGCGACTCCCAAACCTCCCATTACCCCTGCAACCAAGAAAGGGAAAGGAGTGGCCACCACCAGTAAAATTCCCATTCTCAAGAAAGAGAGGCCTTCCACCAGTCGAGGGGATATCCGGTCGCGTTTAGAAGCCGTGCGAGAACGTCGCAAGACTTGGGAAAAACATTTAGCCGAAAGTGGTTTCGCGAAAGGCAAAGGCAAAGGCAAAGGCAAAGGCCC
This sequence comes from Siderastrea siderea, assembly GCA_964030785.1. Lineage (NCBI taxonomy): Eukaryota > Metazoa > Cnidaria > Anthozoa > Scleractinia > Rhizangiidae > Siderastrea > Siderastrea siderea. The sequence continues at coordinate 5,149 of CAXIQD010000184.1, read as the reverse complement.
CGCTCGTGAAGTCGAACAATTAAAACCCTTACCCGGTTGGGAAGATTGGCACCGAGGCAAAAAGTTACGACGTCGGTTGGATTACGACAGTGACTAAACATGCCCACCCAGAGGAGAAGGGGTGTCAAACGGAAACGCCGCCAATCCGGTGGGGCGGTGGATGTACAAAAATGGATCGCCAAAACCGGCAAAGAATTTCATTGGCCTGGTTATCAGTACATGGGCCCTGGCACGCATTTAGCCAAACGCCTGAAACGTGGGGATCCCGGGATCAATCGCTTGGACCAGATTGCTAAACAACACGACATTGATTACAGCCGTGCCAAGAATTTGCAAGATAAATGGAAAGCCGATACCAAGATGATCCAAGCCATTGATCGGTTACCCGGCAAGAAAACCAAGACGGAACGGGTGGTCAAAAAAATCATGCAAGCCAAGAAACGTTTAAAATTGTAATTGAATGGCACACCAAGCCGTACCATGTTGAGTAAAAAATAAAAACAAATGAAAATGTCAATCACTGTCTCTTTTTTTTTTCCTCCAACCCTTTCATTCCTATGCAAACGTTCTGTCACAACGGTACCTGGCTCTGGAAGCCCGTGGCTGCGCCCGTCGCCGCTCTTCTTTGGCCCGGAGCTCCGCCAGTTCGTCGTCGTCAAAGTCATCGTCGTTGTCGTTTTCTTGGTCTGTCGTGGGGCGGCGTTTCGTGCCGTGGCAGGTGCAGCGGCACGTCTGTTTTTTGGGAGGCATAGGGAGAGGGCGGCGGTGCTGGCGGTGGTGTTAGAGGGCGCTTGAACTCGTACCGCCAGTAGTCGCAGCAAAAATCCAGGCCCTCGATAAACCACCCTGTGGTCAGCTGTGGGTAATGGCCCGGGGTCCAATGTTGCTTCACGTAGGTGGCTCGTGCTGCCTGGGCTGCATGGGCTGCCTGTTTCAACCGTGCTCTCTCCTCTTCTAATTCTTCTCCAAACTGTGTGACCCCCCGGTCGAGCACCCACTCCTTCTTCACTTCAGATAAAATTTCGTCCACTTGAAATGCCTCAAATTCTTCCAATAATTTGTCTGGACAAGAGGCCATGTTGAGAGGATCCACCCCGAGGTTCGATCTCTTTTATAGTGTCTCATTCGTTCCCCGCGAGGCCTGATGGGACTAACTAGGGAGGGGGGTCCCACACCCCTTCCCACCCCTCCCTGGGGCACCACTGGGTCTCCTCATCCTCGTCACTGTCTCCTCACCCCCTTCCACCCCTCCCAGGGGCACCCTGTGCCTTGCTTGGTGATTGGTTCATGCCCTTATCCCACGTGACCTTTTTTCTTCTCTATAAAAAACGAGCACCGACCTCCAGCTAGTTCATCTGATCATGACCTCTCGCCAAGACGAAGACCAAGCGAGGCCAAGTGGCCTTTCCGTACAAGACCAATTGGCTTTGCTAGGTCTCGATACCTCAGACTCTGAGAAAGAAGACACAAACCTGTTATGTCCTGAAGAGATGGGAGACAGCGAGGAAGATGACTTGTGCAACGACCTCCTCGATCATTTGGAACGCCAACACGCGTTTCAAACAAACCTCCTTCAGCAAAGTGGTGGTGCCTTGAATGGTGCGGAGGGCGCCTTGGAGTTTGAGTTGGACAATTATGTCGATCGTAAGAGTAGCCGTATGTGTGTTCGTGAACGTCATTTCAATACCCGTTTACGCCAAAGGGGGAACTTAATTCCAGATGAAAACATTACTCAAGCACTTCAAGATGGTTTAAGTCGAGCGGCGAATCAAGTGTTAGTCACCACTCCCAACCTGCACGATCAAGATCGACTCTATTTTACCATCGGTTCCGACCGCCTCCACAATAATTTTCAAGGATGGGGATTACGTGCTGGTGAATGGCGTGAAGGAGGTGAACGTTTGCATGCCCTCTTCGATCGATTGGCCCAAGCCCTCAACAGCAACGAACAATTTGAAATGGACGATTCGTTTCAATTGTCCATCACCCAAGTCCATCATGCACCTCAGGGAACCGGACGAAAACGCAGTACCAAGCCGGGCCACCCAACCCTTGAAGTGCTGACGGCGCGGTCACGGTCCGTTATCTGCATCCAAAATAGAGATGAGCTCTGTTGTTCTCGGGCCCTCGTCACTGCTAAAGCTCGCCTGGACCAACACCCGAAATGGGAATCGATTCGACACGGTAGGAAAATCCAAAAAGAATTGGCTCTGTTGCTCCATCACGAAGCCAAGGTGCCCTTGGGTCCTTGCAGCTACGATGCCTTGACGGCCTTCAGTGCCGCCCCGTCCCTTGCCAATCACCAGATCATTCTGGTGGACGCCCATCGCTCGTTCCATATCACCACCTTTGGAGGCACCCAAGACAAACAATTGATTTTGCTCCACGACCATGGCCATTACGATGTCATTACCCGTTTGCCAGGGTTTTTCGGGTCCAGTTATGTGTGTGGCCACTGTTGGAAACCCTATAACACCCAGGGAGGGCATCGATGCGACAAAAAACGACTTTGCGGAGCCTGTCGTCAAAAAGATTGCCCCGATTTCCAGGCAGCTTACCCAAGAGGCCTCAAAGCGACCCAACGTTGCCACACTTGTCATCGCGACTTTTTCGGAGACACTTGTTTCCAAACACATCTGGCTGTTGACCATGCGGGCAAACCCACCACCAACCCACAGTCCACCGTGTGCTTTCTTCGCAGGCGATGCCCCTCCTGCCGAAAGCAGGAGGTAGGGGTAGAAAGAATTCAAAGGCATCAATGCTGGCACATAGATTGTCCTTCCTGCCATGAGTACGTGGACGCCCAGACTCATCTATGTTTTATTCAACGAGCCCCAAAGCCTCAAGAAGAGAAAAAGAAGAGAAAGAAGAAACGTCAAGGGGGTCCTCGCGCCAAACGAGGGGCCACGGCTGCGGCACTTCAAACCCCCAATGCACCGGAGGAGGAGCAAGAAGACGATGTGGACGACCTGCCACCCTTGCACGTGTTTTTTGACATTGAAGCCATGCAACCCCACGAACAACACATCGCTAATCTCATCGTGGCCGAAACCGAAGACGACGACGACCCCGTGCGTTTCCCAGGCGAATATTGTACCAGAGATTTTCTCGAATGGTTGGATACCCTCACGTTGAACGACACCCGACAAGTCAATGTGATGGCTCATAATTTCCAAGGGTACGATGGGTACTTTGTGGTTCATCAATACCATAGTGACAACCGGATCGTCGGACAGCTCCGGAACGGATGTAAACTCTTACAAGTCCAACACGATCGTATCCGTTTCATCGATTCTCTCAGTTTCTTTCAGATGCCTTTGTCGGCCTTTCCCAAAACCTTTGGATTGACAGAACTCCACAAGGGTTACTTCCCACACAAGTTCAACCTCCCCGAGCATCAAAACTACGTGGGCATCGTCCCGGCCCTCGATTACTACATGCCTGAAACCATGTCTCCCGAAGGCAAGCAAGCCTTGGAAAAGTGGCATCAAGAGCAACGCGATAAGGAGGTGGTCTTTGATTTCCAGAAAGAATTGGTCGCGTACTGTGAATCAGATGTGCGTCTCTTGAAACAAGGATGTCTCACCTTCAAACGATTGTTTGAAGCTCAAGCGGGTTTCAACCCCTTCGATCAAATCACCATTGCTTCCGCCTGCAACCGGGATCTACGCATGAACCGGATGATCCCCAACAGCATTGCCAGTGAGCCCGTCCGTGGTTGGAAGAACCGTATAAACCATTCGAACGTGGCCATCCAATGGCTAACCTGGTGTGCCCAACAACAGCCCCAGGACATTCAACACGCGGGCAATGCCGGTGAGGTTCGCATCCCAGCCGTGGGATTCGTGGATGGTTACTGCCACGACACCCAGACCGTGTACGAATTTCAAGGTTGTTTCACCCATGGATGTCCCACCTGTCATCCTAACCGCCACGAAAAACATGTGCGTCACTATGTTCGAACCATGCAAGATGTCTACGAAACCTCGCAACACAAAGTCCAACAGCTTAGAGAACAAGGGTACACTGTGGTCCACATATGGGGGTGCGAATGGAAACGTCTCAAAGAAACCAACCCAGAGATCCAATCCTTCGTCGACAACCTGGACTTCAACGACCCCCTCAACCCTCGTGACGCTTTCTGTGGAGGTCGTACCAATGCTGTCAAGCTGTACCACCATGTCACTCCCAGCCAAAAGATCCATTACATTGATGTCACCTCCTTGTACCCTTGGGTCAACAAAACCTGTGTGTACCCCAAAGGTCATCCTGAATTCATTTCCCAACCGGGTCACACCGACATCCAACAGTACTTTGGTCTCATCCAATGCAAAGTCCTCCCTCCACGTGCCTTGTACCATCCCGTACTGCCTTACCGCCATGAGAGCAAACTCACCTTTCCCCTCTGTGCCACCTGTGTCAAAGAAGAAATGGCAAAACCTCTTCTGGAGAGATCCGCTCAGTGCGACCACACCGACGAACAACGCGTCCTGACCGGGACATGGTGCAGCCCGGAATTTTCTAAAGCGGTGGACTTAGGATACCAAGTCCAGTACATCAACGAAGTCTGGCATTTTCACGAGACCTGTGAAGGACTGTTCCGAGACTACGTCAACACTTGGTTGAAAATCAAGCAAGAAGCTAGTGGGTGGCCATCGTGGGTCGGAGACGACGAAACCAAGCGACTACAATACATCCAAGAGTACTTCGAACATGAAGGCATCCGGTTGGACTACAATAACATCAAGAAAAATCCTGGTCTCCGGACCTTAGCCAAAATGATGCTCAATTCCATGTGGGGCAAGTTTGGACAACGGCTCAACAAGACCCAACTCCAAGAATTTGATGATCCCAAAGCCTTTCACAGTTTCCTAGATACCTCCACCTTGGACGTACGTCACGTCTCCGTTATGAATGACCAAATGGTGGAGGTACTCTACCAGTACCAAGAGGAAGACATCCCCGTCTCCCCAAACCTCAACATCTTTGTGGCTTGTTTCACTACCTGTTGGGCTCGACTCCGTCTCTATGCTGCGTTGGAACAATTGGGGGAACGGGTCTTGTACTATGACACCGACTCCGTGGTTTATCTTGAAGACGAGGGTCAATCCAACCCAGTCTTGGGGGATTACCTCGGCGAGTTCACCTC